>CM035845.1:225471076-225570532 GCA_020510985.1 Pholidichthys leucotaenia | reverse complement strand
GGTCTGAAGGGGCAACACGCATGCTGTCCACGCGGTCGTCCGTATTCAAAACGGAATCGGGCGAGGGAGCGCGGTGGATGTCCGGTGTTCATGTCTTTCCTTTAGGAGCAGTTGACATTCCTTGTAATCCTTCTTCACATTTTCAAGTTGACCTTCAACTCTTCTGAGTTCCTTCTTTGTGTCTTGAAGGGCATCTTCAAGTTCCATTGTTGTCTTGGTGAAGCACGTCATTGTTATGCATCAACCGTTCCTTTTCTGACTTTGCACGGTCCAAATCTTGTACCGCTTCATCCAGTTGGTTTTGAGTTTTGTCATTCTCCTCTTGAGATTGTTCCAAATTTTCTTTCAGTGTTTCATTCTCTTCTTGGAGAGATAGGATCGTTGTTTGTTGATTTGCTAGCTCGTTCTCGGCTACCTTTAATCTTGCAACTAATGTTAGCGCAAACTTACCTAACACACTGGTGAGGTCCTTGCCTTCTGATGGTTTTTCAGTGTGTTCATTCAAGAGTTCTTCAGTGAGTTGCTCCAATTCTTCGGGCTGTGTTTCCTTGACCCGTGTTGTGAAGTTAGAAATTAAATTAGAAGTCCATGCTTCCAATGTTGTTTGAAGGTCATCCAGTTTGGTAAATTGGTCAGTTGTCTGTTGACTCATCATGTTTGACCGTTGTTGTTATTTAGCTTCTAAAAAAAATTCAACTGGTTGATTATTCTTAAATTTGTTCAGCAAGGTTTAACCTTGAGTGTTTTATTTTACAACCGTGATAGTTGAAAGTTCCTTTAGAATTCGTTTCAACTTGTAGGCTTGCAGGATGGGAAATAGAATTTTGAAATTATTTAGAAATGTAGAGATGCTTCAAATAATTTGTTCGTTGAAACTGTATGTTGATAAATAAAGTTGAATTGAAATTGGATTGAATTTGTTTCGCAAAACAAAACTGAAATTTCAATTATGTGGATTGACTTCTTTCCTTTGATTTTCAAAGTCTAGTATGGGAATTTGTCATCAATAACTAGCTTTGGAATTTTGCAGAATGTCACTTTGAAAGTGAGGATTTTATTTACAAAAGAAATCCAAAAGCAAAAGAGGCTAAATGCTTTAAAGATTTAGGATTATAAGTTTCCACTTCCTTTTAAAGTTAAGGCTTTCCTTTGGTTTTATTTGTTAAAGCCTATTTTCCTTTGAAGCATTAAATGTTTAAAATATTTACAAATTAGAAACAAGTGAATTGTTTGAATATTTGGTGTCCAAGGATTTCTTAGGATTGAAGCCAATAGTGATCTGTCTTGATTGTGATCTATAAATTTCTTATTTACAGAATAATCAATGTTTGCACCTTTTTGACTTTTTCTTAAATCCTGGGAAAAATTTGAAAATTATGCTGGTTGGTTAAGTGTTTTTCTTTTCCTGTAGAGAAAGCATGAATCAGAAATGATACAGTGAATTTAAATAACACCTAGAGCTTCTCTTAAGTGTTAATTGCTTGATGTGGTTTCCTAAATTTGAGAAAGAGGAAAAATTATAAATATTCAATAAGTCTGTAAATTTGTTAAAATGCACAGGACTAATCCTACTTTAATGTTACTCTTGAGTAAACATCAGCATTAGGATCCTTAAGCTAAAACTGGGTTTCTGTGGGAAGGGGATCACACCATATCACATTTAAAAACAGCAAAATAAGCACACATGTAGCTTCAAAGTTTGCAACTTTTGCTTAAAAGTGTGTAAATATGTTTGCTTTTAGCTTAAAAGATTATAATATGTGGTTATATAAGTGATTAAATACAATAGAGGTGTTTGTATATGTTCCTGCTATAGGTATCTATGTAATGAGTGGGATTCCACCCCTGAGAAAAAACTTTCAGAAGCCAACAGGTCCTTTTCCTTTTATTCTTGGCATAAAAGTTTGGATTAGTGTTAAATTTAGTTTATTCTGAATAATATGAACGGCTTTGAAGTTACTTTGAAGACTTAATTTGGTTATAAATCGTCTTTAAAGATTATAAGTTTAAATAAAATTGCAGTCCCTATGTTTCACCACAAGATGGAGGCAGTTTTCGTCTGCACTTCCAGAAGAGGAAACCCAATGACGTCGCAAGGAGTCAAGGATCTCTACTCAAAATGGCGGCTACAGGGAACTCTACCTAGACTTAAGATGGCGTCGCTGAGCCGATCTACACATGCGCGTCATGCACAGCTTGACGGTCGCATGCGCGACTGAGCGTGCACGTGCCACGTGGATGCAGAGCTCAAGCTTCATTCCATAAAACCACACCTTGCTTTCCAAAGGCGGGAAAACTTCAGTCTCCCTAAACTTTATTCAACAAGTTTATACAATGGTTAATTCAATTAAATCCCAAGGGTTTGCTTCGCCTGTGGGGTGTTGAAATAACGGGGAAAACAAATAGGATTTCTTCGCTATTTTGTTTCCAGGCCTATTTTAATTATTCAGCGTGTAATCACTTTTAAGCATGCATTAAACAACAAAACTAAACTGACTAGGGTGCAGTGGGGGTCTTCACCCCCACCTTGGTCAGCAGACACACAGCAGTTATCAGGAGTAATCAGGGGGGCGAATTCACCCCTCCCCCTCGTGACACAGAGACAGACAATAGACTGGCTGCTGACAATGAACCACCTTTGTGAGTTAAAATTGACCAAAATCACACACAAGCTTATATATTATTTTCCTTCTGAGTCGTTTCAAGTTCAACCAAGCCTTCACGCGGGGTACCAATATATGTAACGTGAAATGGAATATTAATAAATAATAAATATGATCAGGTATGAATTATTTAATTTATATTGATGTATTGGAGTCTGAGCTCAAATCTCATTTCATATACATCAGAAAAGTTAAACACTCATAAGGGGCACCAGCTTCTATCTTTAAGAAGCAATTTAATCTTTAATTTCACTTTATACCTGTTTGATCACTCAATAAATTAATCAATAATCAGTCTCAAAAATTTTCCGTGAATTCGATACCTGGGCTTGAAACAGACTCAGAATGAAATAAATTCCCAACAACTTCTCATTTTTAAATATTTATTAAACGAAATGATTAATAGACATCAAAATAATTTCATTAATCATAAAATCAATCTTGTAAATGATAGATTAACAATGTCAATATTTTTGGAACCAGGGTTAAACTGAGAAACGAATTTCTATCAGTTTGAGTTAACAGATTATCAAAAACAACGCAAATTTATGGAGAAAGTTTGCTAATTATGAAAAAGTCCTAAATTAATCTTAAGAAAATAAAAACGGAATTTTAATGAAAAGGAGAGTTATGTTAAGGGCTTCTTAATTTGCATCTGATTAGATATATAAATTAGTACCGAACCTCAAGTTTAATTCAGCAGATGAATTAAAGTTTTTTTCAGCTCACGTGATCCTCAGTGATGGCAGTTCTGTCGTCCTTTTTCAGCCCAAGACTTTGTGGATGTGAGGGAAATATCTGCCAGCAGATACTTCAAGGGTTCACAGCTCGACCTTTAGATTCAAGCGGTCGAAGGAGGCTGGATTCTGGGCTGCATGACCCACAGTTGAAACGGGGGCTGCATGGTGGCGCAGTGGTTAGCACTGCGGCAGCACAGTTTACCCTTGGCCGGGGGATTGTGGGGATCGTGGGATCGTGGGTTCGATCCCAGCCCCCGACCAACAGTGATCTGTGTGGAGTTTGCATGTTCTCCCCGTGTTGCGTGGGTTTACTCCGGGATTTCTCCGGTTTCCTCCCACATGCCAAAAACATGCATGTTAGGTTAATTGGCTGTTCTAAATTGTCCCTAGATATCTGTTTCCTATAGGCCCTTAGAATAGAGGGTTAGTATTAATGAAAGCGCTTTGAGTGGTCTTTGTGACTAGAAAAGCGCTATATAAGTGTAGGTTAGTTAGTTAGTTAGTTAGTCTTAGCCAGATGGTGCCGACGTCTCTTCAGAGTGATGTGGGACAGCTGTATGTTGATCCTACAGCTGCACGTTATGTGGGAGCTGCGTCTTTCTTCAAGAGGTCTTCGGTAATAATTAAGAGATATCTAATCCGATTTCAAATTAGAAAAGAAACTTTCGGACTTTAGGTAAAAATAGTTTTGGGAGGTGCTTGGTCAAGAAAAATATTATAAAAATAAAGTCAAGATTAAAGTTTACCTTAAAATTAAACAAACGGCGGTTTTACAGAAAGTTTAACAAAAAGTGATAAATTAAGAATTGGAGTTTGACTCTGATTAAGAATTGAGCTCAAAGAAAAAGGAATTCCTAGGCATTTAAGAGAAGAAGAAAATACAAAGTTACATAAACAAATTATCTGCTCTGTGTTCAGAAAAACGACATGTGCTCAGACAGTCCTTTGTTCTTCCTTGCTGTGTGTAGACAATGGAGGAGATCAGGAAAAAAAAGGGAGCAGCCGGAAAGAAATCCGGGGAGGAAAAGAGGTCCGGAGCAGAAGAGGCTGGAAAAAGAGTCTCTCTCCTTTTTATAAGCTCTGTTGAGTTTCGCGGGATTCTGGCCTGACCGGAGTCTCAGCCAATGAGCGTCCTTCGTGGGCGGGCTCGGTGAACTTTTAGTCCAATGAACAAACAGTCTATTGTTCGGAGTCCTTTGGAGTGACGAGTTGTCGTGCAGAGATTGGCTGTGGGAGTCACATGGTTTTAGAGGCAGACTCATACATACTGGAAGTTAAAATTTCCCTTTATGTATTAAACTAAGATAACTTTAGTGATTAGTATAAATTATAAGCAGTGCTTCTAAATCAACATGCAGGAATAAACATTCATATAAACATTAGCATGCCTATATACAGTATATATATATATATATATATATATATAAAATCACAGATTAATGCATTTCACACATATTTTCCACATCAAAAACATCAGAGTCCATCTGCATTTTCATAGTCCTGAAAAGAATGAAGGTTTAGAATTGAGTTTGTAATAATGTACTTTAAAGTTGTTTACTGTTTAAATCCAGCATGTCCACAGTTTAAGGAAATTAGCTGAGTCGTGGATCTGTGTAGGTTTTATGGGGGCAATAAAAGTGAAGCTGGACATTGGGGGAAATTTCTTAGGCTGGTTTTAACAAAAGAAGGGGATTTCAGCCGTGGGCTGGGGGAAGAAAATCCATTTCTTTGCATTATTCCTGGATGAAACAAAAATGTCTTTAAGCAGAACAATAATTGTTGCTGAGCCAAAGTGAGATGATGCTACAGTCCCCCCCTCTGGTATCAATGGTGACGTTGAGTCAGCGTTGATAGCAATCCTAGGCATCAAATCCCAATTTGGCGAGGCTTGATCCAAATGCTGAACTAAAGTTCTGATGTCGGTAAGTCTTCAGCTTGTAAACAGTATCTATTCCAAAGTGTAGGTTCTTAAATTTGGTTTTCTGAAAAACTTCTGGAAATTTCGAAAATTAATTTTGGCGTGACCAAATATAAACATTCCATAATTGTCTAGGATATACTAAAGTTCTGTATAAGCCTGTAAAGACTTTAAAATTCTGGGTACAAAAAAAAAAAAAAAAAAAAAGAAGTGAACTAGAAGTATGTGGGTTTTGACATACTTGATATAAATGTTTTGGGTTTGCTGAAAAGTATCTATTCAAGGTTTCAAAAACAGTTTAAATGTGCATAAAATCCAAATAAAGTATAAAGGATTATTTGTATATACACATGCATGTATCCAAAAATCTTAGTCAAGAGCAAAAATAAAATTCTTTCATATTTGAGGTAGATTCAGACTAATCAATATTGAGGTGACTCAAGGAGGTTCAAATTGAATTTGTTTAGTTAGACTAAACCATGGTTCCACGGATGTCCAAATCATAGGGTGTTTGAGGCTTTTGTTCAGAAAAACTGAGTGGGCATAGGATGTCGTTATCATTCTTTGGATGGCAATGAGAAGTAAATTTGGATTTACTGCAAAAAGGATATGATGAGAGAGCATATTCATTGCTAAAGCGTTAACTGAAAAGCTAATGTTTCTAGCTACTTCTGAGAGTAACATATACAGTGGCTGTGTGTGAGCATAGTCAACCTTTAACACAAAGAGCAAAGAGTTCAAGACCTTGTTGAGTTTGATTGAAGCTTCGGAGCAAGCATTCAAAACCAACACAGTGTCTTGTAAGATTTTGGTAACGATTTGTGGTTTGACAACCTGGCATTTCGGTTTAGCGGTGTTGACCGAGTTAACAGTGGGCATGCTAAGGTTAACTAGAGGCTCTAACAATGAGGCTGTTATTAAGAGTCCATCCGAGGATCTTTGACCTTTCGTTTTGGCTTGGCCCAATTCTGACTGGGTAACAGTGGGTGTGATTGCTAGGCAGATGGCTAAACTGATAAACAGGAGGGCCATCATCTCAGCAAACAAAAGTGAGTGGTTTTGGATCTTAATCTTCTTGTTGATCTTTCTTTAGATACCTGGTTGGCAAATGAAAATTCCTCTTAGAGGTGAAATGATTTCTTTTAGATGGATGTACTTTATTGATCCCAAAACTGGGAAATTACAGAGTAGAGATAGAGATTGAACTCTAAACCTTGTGCTTGTTTTTCACCTTTGATGGGAGTTTTAAGATTATTAGCTCAAGCTAATGGTGTTGAATGTCTTGTGTATACTATTTGGTAATAGTAAGTTGATTGAAGTTTATTAGATTTTACAGAGGTCTTTGAAATTTGTTTAAGGGCTAATTTGGTTTTAATATACCCTTTCCTTTCTGGAGGTTTTGATGCAGTTAACTGATTGGAGAAATTTGGCTGAGTGTACCTGAGGCTAGTAGTTAGCTACAGTTATTTCTCGGATGTAGGTTTGATTTTAATCTTATCTATGGACTTACTTTGACAGTGTTGTACCCGACAAGTCCCATGGGGTTTTGGTAAAGGTTACTCTGATTTTGGTGAGCCCATTTGAAAATGGGGTCCTGGATTTGGCTCTTGAGTGGCCAAAGTTTGTTGTTGACAATGTGTGGATTCATCCACTCGGGCAGGAATTTAGGAGTGATTTTCCTTTCCTGTAAATTTATTTCAGGTGTCTGTGGTACAAATGTGGGGTGGAAGATCTTGTTCCCCCTTCGCAGTTTGTCATGCAAGAGTTTTTGATCGTTGTACGCTTTCTGTCGTTTGGCCAATTGGTCCGAATGTTTTTGAAGTACAGCCTTGGGAGCTTCGTATGTCGTTTTGACGCTTTTGTGTTCTGCAGCTGGAGTGTTATGGGCATTGGCAGTCATCACCCCCCTCTGGTTTCGAGGAACTTTGAGCGGTGGCGATGATTCGTCGGAAGCATGATCAGGAGTGCCATTGCATAGCTGCAGAGAAGATTGTGTCGTATGAAGTGGTATCAGTTTTGGTATGTCATAGGGTTTAGATGCGGGTAGCGCATGTACCGTTTTATCCAACCGGTGTTTGACGGTTTTATGGATCATTTGGTTGCAAGGTTGAGTGACTGTGCGCCTTGCGTTTGCAAAAGTTGGGTTCGTTGTCGCAAAAAGTTGAGGTTTTAGAGGGTCTAGAGAGCCAGTTGGTGTGGCTCTTGTGACCATACAGGCCTCATGGGCGGGTGGGTGGGTTTCAAAGTGTGACACCACCATAGAATTATGGGTATCAAGGGTTTTAAGAGGGCCATTTGGGGTTTTCTGCTCGGCCATTGAGTTTTCAAGATCATTTGAGTGTTTGGCTTGACCTTGTATTTGAAGGTGACTTTTGACTTCTCGTGGACAGTACTCACCTTGGTCTTGGCGGTCGCTTTTACTCGGTTGCAGTTGTTCCAACAGTGCTAGTTGTGTGAGACTTGGGGTGTCCAAAGTGTTTAGAACAAAGCACTGTGATTCAGTTGTTCTTGTTGGGTCAAATGGGTGAGGGTGTTGCGTTTGAGCCCATAGTTTGAGGTTCTTGAAATCAATCAGTGGCTCAAAACGGTTCAGTAGGTCTTTGCCAACAAGTAATGGAATGGCGTCAAGTTTGGACACGTAGACCGGATGTGTCAAGGTCATGGGTCCAATGGACATGTTTAGTAGTGATACGCCCAACAGGGTTGTTTTAGTGAGCGCATATGGTCGCACGGCTAATGAACAGGGTTCCAGTTTCAAGTGTTTGTTAGCGCGGTTAGCGGCTACACGTAGTTTGTCAAAAAGGGTGTGTGACATGAGAGTGATGTCAGCAGCGGTGTCTAAAACAGCGTCCTGACACACCATGTCTTCAAGGGTCAGTGGGAGGTAGAATTTCCGTGCCACCCCCCTCTCGTTTAAATCGCATAGGAATTGTGGAACCGGTGGTTCAACACAGAGTTGCGAAATGTCATTAGAGGAGTGGTCTGTGACCTGTGGTTGGGCTGCCATAACAGCACTGGACTGTGTTGAGTCCTTTAGTCCTTCCTCATTTGCATGAGGGATTTTCTTCTTGCATTTCCTTCGTTTGGAACGCTTGTTTTGAGTTGGCACAGCTGATATGGCTAGAATGTTCGCAGTTTTATTCTCTTTGTAGCTTTGAATCTCTGCTAGGAGGTGTTGGACAATTTCAATAGCTTCTCTACTGAATGTAGGAGTTTCTTCTTCCTTCCAAGGTTTGTGATAGGTCTCTGCTTCTGAGCTTCTGTGATGAGATGGAGACCATTTGTCGCGGTTACGCGCGTCTTCGTATCGGTATCTGTCATCATGGTAGTCCGTATTGTGTTCTTGTGACCTATCCCATGGATATGGTCTACGATGGTAGTCGGGTTTTCGCAGAGTTGGTCCAAAGTGGTATCCAGAGGACCTGGTGTGGTTTTGACCTTGGTGAGGTCGGTTGGAAAAATGCTTCGGCTGTTGACGTACTCGCGGTGTAAGAGGTGGAGTAGAGCGAGGAGCTCCTTCCAACTCCAAGGTGTTAGATGCATCGCTAATAGCTAGCACTGTGGCAGGCTCAGCGTGCTTGTTGCGACTTTGTTGCTGTTTTTGGAACGCATAGTGTGCAAACTCTCTCAGCCGACTTATTGAGTTTGACCTTGGGTTAGCTGTAACTCCTAGGTAATGGCTCACAGTGGGATGGAGGTTTTGGATGAAGAGGGTCTTGAAATTGTGGTCTTCTTCCATCCCTGGTGTATTTTGGGATCCAAAATATGCAAGTAGGAGTCTCTGGTAGTAGGCTTGTGTCGGCTCTGAGCGTCCTTGCTTCACGGCTAGGGCTGCGGTTAGCCCTGCCTGTAGGCAGTCGTCGGAGAACTCCTTTTCGATGGCTTCGCGGAGCAGCATGTAGTTTGCTTTGATGTTTGTCGGTTGTCGGTCTATGAATTTTGACACTGACCTGTTAGATGTTAGTTTAATCAGGTAGATGCGATCGTCTGTCGTAACATCAGGATACTTACGCAGGTAGTAATCAATGTCCTGTAAATACACTTTGGCATCAGGTGAACCCGCAGGTCCTGGATCAAATTTGGTGATATTTCGCGCGATCTTGTCAAGGTCATGGTCTGAAGGGGCACACGCATGCTGTCCACGCGGTCGTCCGTATTCGAAACGGGAATCGGGCGAGGGAGCGCGGTGGATGTCCCGGTGTTCATGTCTTTCCTTTAGGAGCAGTTGACATTCCTTGTAATCCTTCTTCACATTTTCAAGTTGACCTTCAACTCTTCTGAGTTCCTTCTTTGTGTCTTGAAGGGCATCTTCAAGTTCATTGTTGTCTTGGTGAAGCACGTCATTGTTATGCATCAACCGTTCCTTTTCTGACTTTGCACGGTCCAAATCTTGTACCGCTTCATCCAGTTGGTTTTGAGTTTTGTCATTCTCCTCTTGAGATTGTTCCAAATTTTCTTTCAGTGTTTCATTCTCTTCTTGGAGAGATAGGATCGTTGTTTGTTGATTTGCTAGCTCGTTCTCGGCTACCTTTAATCTTGCAACTAATGTTAGCGCAAACTTACCTAACACACTGGTGAGGTCCTTGCCTTCTGATGGTTTTTCAGTGTGTTCATTCAAGAGTTCTTCAGTGAGTTGCTCCAATTCTTCGGGCTGTGTTTCCTTGACCCGTGTTGTGAAGTTAGAAATTAAATTAGAAGTCCATGCTTCCAATGTTGTTTGAAGGTCATCCAGTTTGGTAAATTGGTCAGTTGTCTGTTGACTCATCATGTTTGACCGTTGTTGTTATTTAGCTTCTAAAAAAAATTCAACTGGTTGATTATTCTTAAATTTGTTCAGCAAGGTTTAACCTTGAGTGTTTTATTTTACAACCGTGATAGTTGAAAGTTCCTTTAGAATTCGTTTCAACTTGTAGGCTTGCAGGATGGGAAATAGAATTTTGAAATTATTTAGAAATGTAGAGATGCTTCAAATAATTTGTTCGTTGAAACTGTATGTTGATAAATAAAGTTGAATTGAAATTGGATTGAATTTGTTTCGCAAAACAAAACTGAAATTTCAATTATGTGGATTGACTTCTTTCCTTTGATTTTCAAAGTCTAGTATGGGAATTTGTCATCAATAACTAGCTTTGGAATTTTGCAGAATGTCACTTTGAAAGTGAGGATTTTATTTACAAAAGAAATCCAAAAGCAAAAGAGGCTAAATGCTTTAAAGATTTAGAATTATAAGTTTCCACTTCCTTTTAAAGTTAAGGCTTTCCTTTGGTTTTATTTGTTAAAGCCTATTTTCCTTTGAAGCATTAAATGTTTAAAATATTTACAAATTAGAAACAAGTGAATTGTTTGAATATTTGGTGTCCAAGGATTTCTTAGGATTGAAGCCAATAGTGATCTGTCTTGATTGTGATCTATAAATTTCTTATTTACAGAATAATCAATGTTTGCACCTTTTTGACTTTTTCTTAAATCCTGGGAAAAATTTGAAAATTATGCTGGTTGGTTAAGTGTTTTTCTTTTCCTGTAGAGAAAGCATGAATCAGAAATGATACAGTGAATTTAAATAACACCTAGAGCTTCTCTTAAGTGTTAATTGCTTGATGTGGTTTCCTAAATTTGAGAAAGAGGAAAAATTATAAATATTCAATAAGTCTGTAAATTTGTTAAAATGCACAGGACTAATCCTACTTTAATGTTACTCTTGAGTAAACATCAGCATTAGGATCCTTAAGCTAAAACTGGGTTTCTGTGGGAAGGGGATCACACCATATCACATTTAAAAACAGCAAAATAAGCACACATGTAGCTTCAAAGTTTGCAACTTTTGCTTAAAAGTGTGTAAATATGTTTGCTTTTAGCTTAAAAGATTATAATATGTGGTTATATAAGTGATTAAATACAATAGAGGTGTTTGTATATGTTCCTGCTATAGGTATCTATGTAATGAGTGGGATTCCACCCCTGAGAAAAAACTTTCAGAAGCCAACAGGTCCTTTTCCTTTTATTCTTGGCATAAAAGTTTGGATTAGTGTTAAATTTAGTTTATTCCGAATAATATGAATGGCTTTGAAGTTACTTTGAAGACTTAATTTGGTTATAAATCGTCTTTAAAGATTATAAGTTTAAATAAAATTGCAGTCCCTATGTTTCACCACAAGATGGAGGCAGTTTTCGTCTGCACTTCCAGAAGAGGAAACCCAATGACGTCGCAAGGAGTCAAGGATCTCTACTCAAAATGGCGGCTACAGGGAACTCTACCTAGACTTAAGATGGCGTCGCTGAGCCGATCTACACATGCGCGTCATGCACAGCTTGACGGTCGCGTGCGCGACTGAGCGTGCACGTGCCACGTGGATGCAGAGCTCAAGCTTCATTCCATAAAACCACGCCTTGCTTTCCAAAGGCGGGAAAACTTCAGTCTCCCTAAACTTTATTCAACAAGTTTATACAATGGTTAATTCAATTAAATCCCAAGGGTTTGCTTCGCCTGTGGGGTGTTGAAATAACGGGGAAAACAAATAGGATTTCTTCGCTATTTTGTTTCCAGGCCTATTTTAATTATTCAGCGTGTAATCACTTTTAAGCATGCATTAAACAACAAAACTAAACTGACTAGGGTGCAGTGGGGGTCTTCACCCCCACCTTGGTCAGCAGACACACAGCAGTTATCAGGAGTAATCGGGGGCGAATTCACCCCCTCCCCCTCGTGACACAGAGACAGACAATAGACTGGCTGCAGACAATGAACCACCTTTGTGAGTTAAAATTGACCAAAATCACACACAAGCTTATATATTATTTTCCTTCTGAGTCGTTTCAAGTTCAACCAAGCCTTCACGTGGGGTACCAATATATGTAACGTGAAATGGAATATTAATAAATAATAAATATGATCAGGTATGAATTATTTAATTTATATTGATGTATTGGAGTCTGAGCTCAAATCTCATTTCATATACATCAGAAAAGTTAAACACTCATAAGGGGCACCAGCTTCTATCTTTAAGAAGCAATTTAATCTTTAATTTCACTTTATACCTGTTTGATCACTCAATAAATTAATCAATAATCAGTCTCAAAAATTTTCCGTGAATTCGATACCTGGGCTTGAAACAGACTCAGAATGAAATAAATTCCCAACAACTTCTCATTTTTAAATATTTATTAAACGAAATGATTAATAGATATCGAAATAATTTCATTAATCATAAAATCAATCTTGTAAATGATAGATTAACAATGTCAATATTTTTGGAACCAGGGTTAAACTGAGAAACGAATTTCTATCAGTTTGAGTTAACAGATTATCAAAAACAACGCAAATTTATGGAGAAAGTTTGCTAATTATGAAAAAGTCCTAAATTAATCTTAAGAAAATAAAAACGGAATTTTAATGAAAAGGAGAGTTATGTTAAGGGCTTCTTAATTTGCATCTGATTAGATATATAAATTAGTACCGAACCTCAAGTTTAATTCAGCAGATGAATTAAAGTTTTTTTCAGCTCACGTGATCCTCAGTGATGGCAGTTCTGTCGTCCTTTTTCAGCCCAAGACTTTGTGGATGTGAGGGAAATATCTGCCAGCAGATACTTCAAGGGTTCACAGCTCGACCTTTAGATTCAAGCGGTCGAAGGAGGCTGGATTCTGGGCTGCATGACCCACAGTTGAAACGGGTCTTAGCCAGATGGTGCCGACGTCTCTTCAGAGTGATGTGGGACAGCTGTATGTTGATCCTACAGCTGCACGTTATGTGGGAGCTGCGTCTTTCTTAAAGAGGTCTTCGGTAATAATTAAGAGATATCTAATCCGATTTCAAATTAGAAAAGAAACTTTCGGACTTTAGATAAAAATGGTTTTGGGAGGTGATTGGTCAAGAAAAATATTATAAAAATAAAGTCAAGATTAAAGTTTACCTTAAAATTAAACAAACGGCGGTTTTACAGAAAGTTTAACAAAAAGTGATAAATTAAGAATTGGAGTTTGACTCCGATTAAGAATTGAGCTCAAAGAAAAAGGAATTCCTAGGCATTTAAGAGAAGAAGAAAATACAAAGTTACATAAACAAATTATCTGCTCTGTGTTCAGAAAAACGACATGTGCTCAGACAGTCCTTTGTTCTTCCTTGCTGTGTGTAGACAATGGAGGAGATCAGGAAAAAAAAGGGAGCAGCCGGAAAGAAATCCGGGGAGGAAAAGAGGTCCGGAGCAGAAGAGGCTGGAAAAAGAGTCTCTCTCCTTTTTATAAGCTCTGTTGAGTTTCGCGGGATTCTGGCCTGACCGGAGTCTCAGCCAATGAGCGTCCTTCGTGGGCGGGCTCGATGAACTTTTAGTCCAATGAACAAACAGTCTATTGTTCGGAGTCCTTTGGAGTGACGAGTTGTCGTGCAGAGATTGGCTGTGGGAGTCACATGGTTTTAGAGGCAGACTCATACATACTGGAAGTTAAAATTTCCCTTTATGTATTAAACTAAGATAACTTTAGTGATTAGTATAAATTATAAGCAGTGCTTCTAAATCAACATGCAGGAATAAACATTAGCATGCCTATATACAGTATATATACAGTATATATATAAATATATATATATATATATATATATATATATATATAAAATCACAGATTAATGCATTTCACACATATTTTCCACATCAAAAACATCAGAGTCCATCTGCATTTTCATAGTCCTGAAAAGAATGAAGGTTTAGAATTGAGTTTGTAATAATGTACTTTAAAGTTGTTTACCGTTTAAATCCAGCATGTCCACAGTTTAAGGAAATTAGCTGAGTCGTGGATCTGTGTAGGTTTTATGGGGGCAATAAAAGTGAAGCTGGACATTGGGGGAAATTCCTTAGGCTGGTTTTAACAAAAGAAGGGGATTTCAGCCGTGGGCTGGGGGAAGAAAATCCATTTCTTTGCATTATTCCTGGATGAAACAAAAATGTCTTTAAGCAGAACAATAATTGTTGCTGAGCCAAAGTGAGATGATGCTACATGTTCCATAATACGTCTTGGGTCACCAGTGTGGAATGTGTAAATGAAGAGGCAGATTCATGACAGACAATTTATTACACACTCACATCTCACAAGCACAGAATGGACTGAATGGTTACAGCAAGCTCTCCTCTCTATATCTCAAGTCACACTTCACAAGTTTCATGGCACTTCCCCACACAACCTGATATTTATACTACACTGCATTCAACCCCCTCTGTCCTTCCTGGGCATTGTTCTCCCATGCTTATTCCCTGTCTCTGTCTGAGGTGCTAAATAACCTGACTTTCCCAAGGTCCCCAAAATGTATTTCTTTTGCAACTTCCTGTAATGCTTCAATGTTTTATGTAAAGCACTTAGAATTGTCTTGTACATGAAATGTGCTATACAAATAAACTTGCCTTACCTTTCCTCATTGCAAAAGTGACTAATCAGGCATTTGTTTTGTTTGTTTGTTTTTTTTTTTTGTTTTTTTGCCCTTGTCCCATCAGGTAGCTAGGTAAGCAGAACAGAGATCTGTTACCCTTACTGTGCCAAAACAGATTTACTTTGCCAAAAGGAGTTTTATACAGTACCTATCTATGCACTGTATATTGTTGCAAACTCCTCCTGTAGTAACTTTTAATGCTTTATTTAAATTATTTTACCCATGAAGGACCCGACAAGATGGGGAATGGGGAAAGGAAGTGTGTGGAGGGGGAAAGAAAAGAGAGAGGAACAGACAAAGAAGACAAACAAACCAACAACTAAAACAAACAGAAGACAAACTGCTTTTTCCACCAAAAAAGTCTCAACACGAGTCTGGTATTTGCACCGGTTAAAAGGGAGACATTTGTGCATGTGCGTCTGTGTGCATGTGTATGAGAGAGCGTGCAAAATAAGTGTGTGCATGTGAGTGGTTTGTCAGTAAACATGTGAAGAGGTGGGCCAGTAGCAGCAATTCCCCGCCACCCCGGCCACCTCGAGCAGGTAAGGCAGCACCAGCAACCCCCACAGGGCACAAATGCCAGCCCCAGGAAAGCCAGGCATCTGCCCCGGGCGGGACGGCTAAGGGAGGAAAGGCCAGCCCGGCGGGCCAACAGCCCCAGGCCCGCCAACCCCCCACCCCCCAGCAGGGCCAATGCCAGCCACCGGGTCCCAGGCACTGGAAGGCCAGCGTCCCCTCCCCGCAGGCCAGAGTCCAGCCTGTGCCTCCCCGGTGCAAGCCCCCGCAGGCGCCCCCCAGCGGGCCACCACCGAACACCCCGGGGATACCCACACCCAGAGAAGTCCCCCCACCCCCGCCCAAGGGAGCCCACATAGCCAAGGGGCATTACTCCCATCATTCCAGCACCTCTCAACTAACAGACACACTCATTCCCACACCACACCCTCTTGCTCTCATATGCACCCATAAGCACTCCCTCAATCTCACTCCCCCACTCCCCCACACAGTCCCACTCTTCCACTCCCGGACCCACCATTCTCTCTCACTGCTGAACCCACTCAATCTCGCTCCAACTCGCCCTCAGGGTCACCCACACTCTCTCATGTTCACCCACGCACGCACTCTCACTCCCGCTCCCACTCTGACCTACTCACATCCATTCATGCTCTCCCCCTCACAGTCACCCACCCTCATTGACCCCTATTTCTTAGGGCGACTGCGATGCAGATGCAGCGAGCCTGAATATGCAGCGAGCCTGAATATGCACACCAGCTCTCGGCAGCGGCTGGGAAGACCGCTTGTGCAGGCCAGCGGCCACCCCACCACGACCCATCCCAGGGTGGCCACGGCCACAGAAGCAGACCCCCACCCCCAGCGCCCACCCAAGCAACTGATCAGGAGATCACTGCAGGCGCCCTGAGATGCCACCCGACATGCAACGCGCCACACAAAACCGACCCACCAACACCATCACCATTCATCAATCCCTCACTCTCGGTTACTCTCTTATTCAATTTCTCTCTCACTCCCTTGCTTGTATCTATTCATTCACTAGCACCCAGGGATTTTGCCAACATGAAAGATCCCAGGGCCCCCGCAAGGCCCCCAGGCCCCTGGCAGAAGGAGGGCAACAGGGGTGGCTTGTTTACCTTCTTGTATGTTTTGTTTCGCAATGGGAAATAGCTTCCTTCTCCTTTTCAAGATTTCCTGTGGAAATGTATCATTTAGACCATAACTGGTGTTTTTAAGCTGCCTGCCCTGCCTCTGTACCAGAATTTTTTGCTTGAAATGCTCAAATTTGTCAACAATAGGTCTGGGCCATTTATTCCTGGAATTTTTTTGCACAATTTGTTGGACTCGGTGGAAGGTAATTGATTTTGTGACTTTGGAGGATAGTTTCAGTTGTGTTGACAAAAATTTGCGGACCAGCTGTTCTAGATTTTCATTATTTTTTTCAATGATTCCAGAAAAAGCAAGGTTATCTCTTATGCTATGTGTCTGCAATTTGAGAACTGTTTCCTTAATTTTTTGGTTTTCTCTTTCAAAAATGCCAAGCTGCATGGTTAGCGAGTGTGTTTACTGACTTATTCAAGCTGTTGTTTTCCTCTACGAGAGAGACGAGCTGTGCCTGACTGTACTCCAGCTCTCCCGTACGCTCTGAAATTCTTTATGAAGGAGCTCAACCAACACCAGTCTGCCATCCATGCTGGTAGGTTTATTCTCAATAGAGAAAAGAATGTCACTAACCTCGGTGCCCTCCCATGATTTCTCAGATGGTAAATTTGGAGAATCAGCCGGTCTGGGGCGCTTGGACGCGTAGTTGAAGGAAGCAGGACCGGGAGATATCTTCTCCTCCATGACACACCAGCGATAATAAAAGTTGTCTATATATTTCTCAAGTTCCTCCAACCCCGTTGAGAAGATGGCGAAATGAAATACAAATGACCAGATAATCAATTAGCAGATTAATTTCAAAAGAAAAGAAACGCTACCTGTAGAAAGTTCCTGTTCATGCTCGGTCGATGCGAGTCACCTATTTAGATTATTGCGCAACTGTCTCGGGAACGTCTCGCAATCACAGCGTCATGCACTCCCTTTAGTTTGTTTTTCAATTTCAATCTAATCAGGCTTTTCAATGAAATAAAACACAATACTAATTAGTATTATTAAAGAGGAGAAATCAATAACTGAAATAACATTTTCAAACTTTTTTGAGGCGCTTAGTCTTTCCTGTAAAACTGCTACAGGTGAGAAAACAAAAGTCTTGATCTGATTAGACACCAACTCATATGCAATAACAAACCATTCAAAGAATTTAAGGTAATTCCTTTTACAATTAAAAGCAAAAGAATTCTCAAAAACTTAAAACCCAGTAACTCAAAAACTGTAGCAAAAATCTTACAATGTTGTGCTCGGTGTCCCACACCTGGATGAATTACTATATTCAGTAAGTAATATAAGGTACCACGGCCTCCTAGTTCATTCATTCATTCATTCATTCATTCGTCCATCTTCTTCTGCTTAATCCTTTTTGGGTCGTGGGGGGGGGGGGGGGCTGGAGCCTATCTAAGCATCTTTGGGCGAGAGGCAGGGTACACCCTGGATAGATCGCCAGTCCATCGCAGGGCCAACACAGAGAGACAGACAACCATGCTTCATGTAAACATTGGCATGTTTACATGAAGCAAAAATGCTTCATGTAAACATGCCAATCTGAATATTCTGACCCGATCACACTCATTCGGATCAAAATTTCCTTCCGATTGAGACGGGTGGGTTATTCCGATTGTTAATCCAATTAGTGTACATATAAACACTTACTCCGGAGTTTGGGTAGAAAATATGTTTACTGCACATGCCTGTACGTCAGCCACACGTCGACGTGACATATTTCCACCTTTACAACTGCTAGCGGAAGACATGGCTGGAGTAAAACAGACCTGGTCTGTATTGTCCTGCTGTCTCCCTTTGTTCGCCATATGCAGAAATATGTACTGCCGGACTTGTAGCTTCAATATGGAGATCAGCAGAAGCAAAAGTACAGTCTGAATAACACAATACCAGTACATTTCAAAAAGAGAAAGCCACGAAGCGGGGTTTGTTTACATCGGAAGTTGCTTCTTCTACTATTTCCAGAATGTCGGATAATTGTGCGCATGTCAAAATGATTTAGTCCGTTCAAAGGTGTGACAGATGGAAACGCACATCCTAATCGGATCTTTTTTTCAGGATCCATGTAAACAGTATCGTTCTGATCTGCATTGTAATCAGATTGACGAAATTTTGCACATGTAACTGTGGCTATTGTCTTTTCTTATCAGCTCATCCGCAACACAGGCACAGACAGAGGCTAATCACAGATACACACACGTAGAGCCACCTTTGTCAGATAGATAGATAGATAGATAGATAGATAGATAGATAGATCGGGGAAAATACAGTGGGGCAAAAAAAGTATTTAGTCAGCCACCAATTGTGCAAGTTCTCCCACTAAAAAGATGAGAGAGGTCTCCAATTTTCATCATAGGTATACCTCAACTATGAGAGACAAAATGAGAAAAAAAAAATCCAGAAAATCACATTGAAGGATTTTTAATGAATTAATTGGTAAATTCCTCTGTAAAATAAGTATTTGGTCAATAACAGAAGTTCATCTCAAAACTTTGTTATGTACCCTTCGTTGGCAATGACAGAGGTCAAACGTTTTCTGTAAGTCTTCACAAGGTTTTCACACACTGTTGCTGGTATTTTGGCCCATTCCTCCATGCAGATCTCCTCTAGAGCAGTGATGTTTTGGGGCTGTCGCTGGGCAACACGGACTTTAAACTCCCTCCAAAGATTTTCTATGGGGTTGAGATCTGGAGACTGGCTAGGCCACTCCAGGACCTTGAAATGCTTCTTATGAAGCCACTCCTTCGTTGCCCGGGCGGTGTGTTTGGGATCATTGTCATGCTGAAAGATCCAGCCACGTTTCATCTTCAATACCCTTGCTGATGGAAAGAGGTTTTCACTCAAAATCTCACGATACATGGCCCCATTCATTCTTTCCTTTACACGGATCAGTTGTCCTGGTCCCTTTGCAGAAAAACAGCCCTAAAGCATGATGTTTTCACCCCCATGCTTCACAGTAGGTATGGTGTTCTTTCTCCTCCAAACACGACAAGTTGAGTTTTTACCAAAAAGTTCTATTTTGGTTTCATCTGACCATATGACATTCTCCCAGTCCTCTTCTGGATCATCCAAATGCTCTCTAGCAAACTTCAGATGGGCCTGGACATGTACTGGCTTAAGCAGGGGGACACGTCTGGCACTGCAGGATTTGAGTCCCTGGCGGCGTAGTGTGTTACTGATGTAGCCTTTGTTACTTTGGTCCCAGCTCTCTGCAGGTCATTCACTAGGTCCCCCCGTGTGGTTCTGGGATTTTTGCTCACCGTTCTCGTGATCATTTTGACCCCACGGGGTTGGATCTTGCATGGAGCCCCAGATCAAGGGAGATTATCAGTGGTCTTGTATGTCTTCCATTTTCTAATAATTGCTCCCACAGTTGATTTCTTCACACCAAGCTGCTTGCCTATTGCAGATTCAGTCTTCCCAGCCTGGTGCAAGTCTACAATTTTGTTTCTGGTGTCCTTTGACAGCTCTTTGGTCTTGGCCATAGAGGGGTTTGGAGTCTGACTGTTTGAGGTTGTGGACAGGTGTCTTTTATACAGATAACAAGTTCAAACAGGTGCCATTAATACAGGTAATGAGTGGAGGACAGAGGAGCCTCTTAAAGAAGTTGTTACAGGTCTGTGAGAGCCAGAAATCTTGCTTGTTTGTAGGTGACCAAATACTTATTTTACCAAGGAATTCACCAATTAATTCATTAAAAATCCTTCAATGTGATTTTCTGGATTTTTTTTTTCTCATTTTGTGTCTCATAGTTGAGGTATACCTATGATGAAAATTGGAGACCTCTCTCAGCTTTTAAGTGGGAGAACTGGCACAATTGGTGGCTGACTAAATACTTTTTTGCCCCAATGTAAGTATTGAACACATCAACATTTTCCTCATTAAACATATTTCTGATTGAGCCACTGACCTGAGATTTTCACCAGATATCATTAACAACCCAAGTAATACACACATTCAAAAAAAAAATCAAGGCAACTGTGTTCACAAAACAAGTTATATTTAACAAAGTGAAATGACACAGGGAATAAGTATTTCACAGGCTTGATGAAATTTATTTAACATATAGTAGAAAAGCCTTTGTTGGTAATAACAGCTTCCAGATGCCTCATGTATGGAGAAACTAGACGCAGACATTGCTCAAGAGTGATTTTAGCCCATTCTTCCACACAAACTGTCTTCAAGGCTTGAAGGTTGCGTGGGTGTCTTATATGAACTCTGATCTTCAGTTCATGCCATTCTAGCAGCTTTATTTTCCTTCTCTGGAGCCAGTTGAGAGTTTCCTTGGCTGTGTGTTTGGGATCAGTGTCTTGCTGAAATGTCCACCCTCATTTCATCTTCAGCATCTTGGCAGATTGCAACAGGTTCTTATCAAGGATGTCTCTGTGCATTTGTCCATTAATCTTTCCTTTACTGATTTGAAGTCTGCCTTTACTATGTGCTTAAAAACACCTCCACACCATGATGCTCCCACCTCCAAACTTCACTCTTGGTATGGTGTTTTTAGGCTGATGCACAGTGTCATTTCTCCTCCAAACATGCTGTGTGTTATGTCATCCAAAAAGATCAATTTTGGTCTCATCTGACAAGATTATATTCTCCCAGGATTTTGCTGACTTGCCCAAATGCTGTGCAGCAAACTGTAAACGAGCTTCAACATTCTCTTTCTTCAGCAATGGAGTCTCGTGAGGTGAGCAGGCATAGAGCCCATGTTGGTTGAGTGCATTACTTATTGTTTTCTTTGAAACAGCAGTACCTGCTAAATCCAGGCCTTTCTGAAGCTCTCCACAAGTGATCTTTGGCTCTTGGAGAACTCTTCTGATAATTGTTTTGATTCCTCTGTCAGAAATGTTGCAAGGAGTGCCTGGTCCTGGCCGGTTTATGATGTTCTTTCCACTTCAGAATGATGGCTCCAACAGTGCTCATTGGAACATTAGGAAGGTCTAAAATGCACCTGTAACCAATGTCATCATTATGTTTTGCAACAATTAGGTTGCAAAGATCAATCAATCAATCAATCAATCAATCAATCAATCAATCAATCAATCAACTTCATTTATAACGCTCTTTAAAAGCAACACTCACTACACAAAGTGCTGTACAGCAAGAACACATAAAAAGCAGGAAGCAGGGCACTAACACAAAAACAGTATAGAACCACAGTCAGAAAACAAAACAAAAATAAAATAAAATAAAAAGTAATAAATAAATAAATAAATAAAATCCATTTCATTCAAGATCGGGTTCCGGGTCACCAAGGGATGGCAGCATAGAGCGTGGTCTCCCGACCAAAAACAAGAAATTACTTCAAAAAAGTCATATTAAAACCGACAAAAACTAGTCCTAATGTCTACAAAGGAGAGGAGATGCCTCCGAAAGGGAGAAATAAATCAACCATTGTGGCGACATCCACAGAAACGGATGTGCCGCAAGATCAAGAAGCTAATGCTAACTCCACCGCTGCTAACCAGAGAGAAAACAACGCAAATGAGGATGAAGTAGAGGTGACTAACAGCACAATACTCAAAGAACTGCGTGAATACAGACAAGAGATCATGAGAGAATTTGCCAAGACAAATTCAAGACTGGATGAAGCGGAGAAAAGAATTGTGGGGAATAAGGAAAGGCTACAAGACATGGAAGGAGTGGTTGCAGGAATGGTAAAACTGCAAGAACAACTTCAGGAGAAATTAACAGATCAGGAATGCAGGTTGAGTGTCACGCCGCGCCGCTCATCAGCGGCGCCACCTGCTCGCACACCTGCTCGTCATCAGCGGCGAGGGATATAAGCCGCCTCGCCCTGAGCTTCGGCCTGAAGCCATCAGACTTCCCTACGCTTCGCTGTGAGTTCAACCTCATCCTCAAGCTATCATTCCGGTAAGAAGACCTTACCTCCTTTTCCTTCCAGTCTGCTCCCCTGTGCACAGGTGGATTTCCCGGCGGCGGACTACGCCTCTCCATCGCCTGTTCCTCGCTGCTGCACCGGGCTCTCCAGGTGGCTGTCTACCGGGCTCCGTCCCTTGCTGTGCCAGTCATCTGTCCTATCCAAGTAAGCTCCTCTCTCGCTCTCATATCTCCTGTGTTGGTGTGTGCCCGTCACCCTTCTCCTTGTGCTTTTCCCATAGGGTTGTCCGGCTGTACGGTCTCCCGCCTCTGTGCCCGAAGCAGACGCCACCACCAACACATCTACATCTCGCAGACACACATTCATTCACTCCTGTTGTTAATACACTATTTGAACTACTCTGAGCCTGTGTGTGTGCGTCTCCTGAGCCGTGCGTTATGTCAGTACGGCTTCAGCAGAGCGGCTCGGCAGACGGCGGGCTCGCACACCGGTTTTCCACTCTCGAGGCTCGAGTGGATCAGATAGTCTATCAGCAACAGGTGATTTTTAATCAGTTATTAAATATAACTAACCAGTTGGGCCGCTTGGACCCCCAACAGCCGTTCCCCCCGGCTTGTCAGGGTGGCGCGGCTCCTGCTGCTCCAGTGGCCGTCCAGCAGGCTCCGGGTACACCGGTTCGGCTCACACCCATTCCAACCCCCGCCCGCTTTAGCGGTAAGCTCGGCGGAGCGCGGGGGTTTATTATGCAGTGTGAGTCCGTTTTCCACCGTGTGCCCGGAGACTTTCCCTCAGATCATAGCCGAATTGGTTATATCGGGAATCTCCTGGAGGGGCGAGCATTAACATGGACCTACGCCGTAATGGCGAGGCCCAGTTATGCCACCCTCACATATGACCAGTTCGTGAGACGCTTCCTGGAGGTCTTTGACCATTCTCCTACCGAGACGGTCCAGGTCGATCGGCTTCTCGCCCTCCAGCAGGGAAGCCGGTTGGCAGCGGACTACGCGGTCGACTTCCGGGTAGCGGCGGAGGAATTAGGCTGGGAGGAACGCTCCCTCTGTTGCCTTTTCCTCCGCAGTCTCAATGATGAACTGGCTGGGCGGGATATCCCTGAGACGCTAGCGGAGCTAACATCCCTAGCGATCAGTTTGGACAATAGGCTGCGCGAGCGCTCCTCGGGACGGAAGTCGTCTTCTTCTTGCCCTCATGGAGCCTCGCCACGCCTGTTCCAAGCTCGCCCCCTGGCGCCGCCGCCACCATCGTGCCCCGAGGAGTCGGAGCCGATGGTGACGGGCTGGACAAAGCTTTCCCCTGCGGAGAGACAACGCCGCCGTGAGTTGGATCTCTGCATGTATTGCGGAGATGACCAACACACGGTGAAGCTTTGTCCACGGAAAGCCAGTCGGCGGGGTCCGCGAGTCACTGTAGGGGGCCTCGCGGACGTCAACCGGTTAAGCTCACTCACTCAATTGAAGCTGCCCATCCGTTTCTGCCACAACCCCACTGGGCATCTCACCCACGCACTGGTGGATTCGGGTGCAGAAGGCAGCTTTATTTCACAAAGCCTGGCAACCCGATTGGGCATTCGGTGTCAGGCACTCAGGAACCCCATCTCCCTGGTCAATCTCTCTCGTGCCTCCCTTGGGAGAGTTACACACCAGACCATCCCCGTCCCGGTTATTATCTCTGGAAACCACCGGGAGGAGATGACCTTTTACGTCCTGCCCAACTCTGTGTCGCCCGTCATCCTGGGGTATCCCTGGCTACGCCTCCACAACCCTGTTCTAGATTGGAAGTCCGCCGGGGTGTCGGCATGGAGCACGTTCTGCATGGGCACCTGTCTTCAGTCCGCGGCCTGCTCTCCGTCCGCTTCTCCCCCTCCTTCGGACGTTGCACCCCCGGACCTGTCCCTGTTGCCACTGGAATTTCACGACCTGGGTATGGTATTCAGCAAATCCAAGGCGATGTCTCTCCCTCCTCATCGGCCCTACGACTGCGCAATCAATCTCCGCCAGGGGGCGCCCTTACCTTCTGGACGGCTCTACAGTCTGTCGGCGCCGGAGAAGGAGACAATGAACACATACCTCAAGGAGTCGCTGAGTGCTGGGATAATCCGCCCATCGTCATCACCTGTGGGGGCAGGATTCTTCTTCGTTGGCAAGAAGGACGGATCCCTCCGTCCTTGCATTGACTACCGATCTCTTAATGACATAACGGAGAAGGATCGTTACACCCTGCCCCTCATGGACACCGCTTTCCACTCCCTCCAGGGGGCGACTTGGTTCACCAAGCTGGATCTACGCAGCGCATACGACCTCGTCCGGATCCGGGAGGGAGATGAGTGGAAAACAGCCTTCCGTACCCCGAACGGCCACTTCGAATACCTGGTAATGCCATTCGGGTTGACCAACGCTCCAGCCGTCTTTCAGGGCCTCATCAACGACGTCCTCTGGGATTTCATCGGCCTCTTTGTGTTCGTCTACCTGGATGATATACTCATCTTCTCCAAGTCCAGGGACGAGCACCAGGTCCACGTGAGGCGGGTCCTCCAAAGGCTGCTGGAGAACCGGTTATACGTGAAGGCTGAAAAGTGTGAATTTTATGCTAAGACAACATCCTTCCTTGGGTTCATCATCTCACATGACCAGGTGCTTCCGGACCCAGAGAAGGTGAAGGCGGTGGTAGAATGGCCTACACCTGCATCAAGGAAGCAGGTGCAACAGTTCGTTGGGTTTGCGAACTTCTACCGCCGCTTTGTCCCAAACTTTGGCACCATTGTCGGCCCGCTGACCCGCCTCACGTCCCCTAAGGTTCCGTTCCAGTGGACCGAAGAGGCCGCAGCTGCGTTTCAGGCGCTGAAGGCGGAGTTCTCCTCCTCCCGGGTCCTTAGCCAAGTCAACCCTGCGTTGCAGTGCATCGTGGAAGTGGACGCTTCGGACACGGGAGTGGGGGCGGTGCTATCCCAGCGGTCGCCAGACGACGGTATCAAACGGCCCTGCGCCTTCTTCTCCCAGCGCTTGTCCCCGGCGGAGAGAAATTACGACGTGGGTGACAGAGAGCTCCTCGCCATCAAGCTCGCGCTACAGGAGTGGCGTCACTGGCTAGAGGGGGCGGACCTGCCGTTCGTGGTCCTGACAGACCACAAGAACTTGAAATACCTTAGATCTGCCAGGCGCCTGAACGCCCGCCAGGCGCGCTGGTCCTTGTTCTTCGCCAGGTTCCAATTTACCATCACCTTCAGGCCTGGCTCCAAGAACGGCCTGCCCAACGCCCTCTCTAGGCAATTCGCCCCTGAGGAGTCGGAGGACACGGTTCACACCATCCTACCCAGGTCGTGCGTCGTGGGAGCCGTCACCTGGGACATCGAGAGCAAGATCCGGAAGGCGCAGGAAGTGGAACCTGACCCTGGCAGCGGACCGGAGGGGAGGCTGTTCGTGCCATCCACGGTTCGAGGGGAGGTCATCCACTGATTGCATACGTCCAAGCTCACCTGTCACCCTGGCTCCTCCCGGATGATTGACCTCCTCCAGCGGTCCTTTTGGTGGCCGGGCCTGCAGAGGGATGCTGCCCGCTACACCCGGGCCTGTCCAGTTTGTGCCACCAACAAGTCGGGTAATGCCCCTCCAGTGGGTTTGCTCCAGCCTCTGCCCATCCCTGGCAGGCCCTGGTCGCATATCGTCCTGGATTTCATCACCGGTCTCCCAGTCTCGAACACCTATGACACCATCCTGACCATCGTGGACCGCTTCTCCAAGGCGGTACACTTCGTCCCCCTACGAGGTCTCCCAACTGCCCTGGAGACGGCGGACCTCCTCATCCAACACGAGGTCAGGCTGCATGGGATTCCGGTGGACGTGGTCTCGGACCAGGGGCCCCAATTTTCCTCTGAGGTTTGGAGATCGTTCTGCAACACCTTAGGAGCCAAGGTGAGCCTCTCCTCCGGCCATCACCCCCAATCCAACGGGCAGTGTGAGCGGAACAACCAGGAGCTGGAGGCTGCGCTCCGCTGTGTAACGGCATCCAAACCCACGTCCTGGAGTAACCACCTCGTCTGGGTTGAATACGCCCATAACACCGCTTGCTCTTCTGCTACAGGGATGTCTCCCTTTAAGGCGTCCCTGGGTTACGACCCCCCGCTGTTCCTGGCGCAGGAGAGTGAGGTAATTGTCCCCTCAGTAAGGGCGCATCTCAGGCAGTTCCGCTCCATCTGGGCATCAGCGCGTAATGCGCTTTTACGCACGGCGGAGTGCAACAGAGCCGTGGCGGACCGGCACAGACGACCTGCCCCCGCGTACACAGTTGGGCAACAAGTCTACGTGTCGACCCAGGACGTGACCTTAAAGGGCGAGAGGAGGAAGCTGGCACAGTGCTTCATGGGTCCCTATCCCATCACCAGGATCGTCAACCCGGTGGCTGTGCGTGTAACTATTCCCCCCTCCCTCCGCATCCATCCCACCTTCCACGTGTCCAAGGTGAAGCTGGCAGTCTCCGACCCCCTTTGCCCTCCTCCTGCTGCGCAACCCGCGCCCCGGATGATTGATGGCCATCCGGCCTGGCCCGTCGCCTCCATCTTGGACTCCCGGCGCCGGGGTCGTGGGTTGCAGTACTTGGTGGACTGGGAGGGCTATGGGCCTGAACATCGACAGTGGGTACCCTTGTCGTTTGTGTTGGACCCGTCGCTCATCGCTGACTTCCACCGAGCGCACCCAGAGAAGCCATCGCCAGGAGGCGCTGCTAGAGGGGGGAGTACTGTCACGCCGCACCGCTCATCAGCGGCGCCACCTGCTCGCACACCTGCTCGTCATCAGCGGCGAGGGATATAAGCCGCCTCGCCCTGAGCTTCGGCCTGAAGCCGTCAGACTTCCCTACGCTTCGCTGTGAGTTCAACCTCATCCTCAAGCTATCATTCCGGTAAGAAGACCTTACCTCCTTTTCCTTCCAGTCTGCTCCCCTGTGCACAGGTGGATTTCCCGGCGGCGGACTACGCCTCTCCATCGCCTGTTCCTCGCTGCTGCACCGGGCTCTCCAGGTGGCTGTCTACCGGGCTCCGTCCCTTGCTGTGCCAGTCATCTGTCCTATCCAAGTAAGCTCCTCTCTCGCTCTCATATCTCCTGTGTTGGTGTGTGCCCGTCACCCTTCTCCTTGTGCTTTTCCCATAGGGTTGTCCGGCTGTACGGTCTCCTGCCTCTGTGCCTGAAGCAGACGCCGCCACCAACACATCTACATCTCGCAGACACACATTCATTCACTCCTGTTGTTAATAAACTATTTGAACTACTCTGAGCCTGTGTGTGTGCATCTCCAGAGCCGTGCGTTATGTCATTGAGAAGAGAAAACATCAGGATTTATGGAATTCCCGAACAAAAAGAAATGGACCCAAAGACAATGATTACATTTATAGAGAAAGTGCTTAGAGATAACCTCGGCATCCCTGATACTGTAAACCTGAACACAGAGGGGGCGCACCGAGCACTCGCCCCACAGCCCCCACCTGGAGCCAAGCCGAGATCTATCCTTGTTCAAATTCCAGAGCTTTAGAACAAAAGAAGAAGTAATCCGTTTGGCATGGCAGAAGAAAGGCTTTACTCTGAATGACCATAAGATAAACTTGGATCATGATTATGCTCCGGTAATTCTGCACAGATGGAAAGTATATGCCAAGGCACAACAAGTCCTGAAAGAAAACAAAATACGATTTCACACTCTCTATCCAGCTCGCCTAAGAATTCACTACAAAGAAGAGCAGAGAACGTATGACACAGTGGAAGAGGCAACAGTGGACATGGTCAACCGTGGCCTGCCGGTGAAAGTGATTGAGCAGCCAGCAATGTTGTGGGAGAGGATTCAGCAAGGAGCCTGGCAGCCAGCGCAGACCAAATGGACCACTGTGGCCGAGAATACGCAGAGCTTCAAGCAAAAGCAAAAGCATTTAGACGCACAGCAACGGAGGATACAGGTTGATTTGGTCTTTTTTGATTAAAGATAAGAAATAAATGAGAAAGATATATAAGAAAAGAACTACGAAAATTTTGGTCGGAGGAAGGGACAATGAGGGGACACTGAACTGTTTATATGGCTGACGTCATAGTGGAGGGCCCTCTGACACACTGGAGGTGTAAGATATAAGATAAGGTAAGATAAGCATTTATTAGTCCCACAATGGGGAAATTCCAGGATTGCAACAGCACAGGGATAGCAACACTCAGAGCAATAATTAAGAAGATACGGAAGATATAAATAAGCGCAGTGGATATACATATATACACATAAATATATAAATATATATACAAAGTGCGGAGCATTGTAGCAAGATGGAATAAACAGCATAACTGTCTACTTAGTTATCCTACATAGTATGAATATGTACCCATACATATTGTCACCCTCTGTAGCGACCGATATTGTCCTAGTGAAACGGCATGAAAAAATCAGCAGCGGTGCTATGGTTTTTAGCAGGTTTTATTAATCATACCGCCTTCACGGGATCCTCTCTCCGGTGCATAGTGTGAGCAGCCCGGAGCGGGATCCCTAGGCTCTCAGAGAAGGAGAGGCGGACACAGTGTGTCCACCAGTTGCAGGATCAGATGAGAGAGAGAGATTGCGTTACAGAGTTGCGCCTTAAATACTTGACCATAACAATACATGAAAGAGACATACCCCACAGTTAGAATGATCAAAGGTATAACAGAACAGGCAGGAGGTATTTGCATTTGTAAGACATACATCACAATGGGCAGATTAGCTAGACCTCGCTCTAGGTGCAAGACAAAGAGGCTAACAAGCACATCTACATATTGATCTGAGTCTCTAGGTCACAGTAAGGACAGGACGCATGAGTACAATGGATGAAAGGCAATAATTAACGTCCAGGGGTGAGACAGAAGAAACTCGTCTACCTGTAGACATTAATACACCAAAGCACATCTACATATGTAAGATGCTCAGAAAAAGCACAGTAAGGACAAGCCATATGCACACTATACAGAATGGCGCATTACATCACAACACATGCATGTTTGCATCACAAATACATGAATGGCACATTGCATCTCAGTAATGCAGCAGAAAAACAGAGAAAAGAGGGCTGAGTGTCCTTAGTCTGTTGTGGGGTTAAAACGAACCGCCACACACGCTCCCCCCCAGAGGACGCGGTAGGGGGCCGCGACCTCGATAATCCATCTGTGTGAGTGAGCTGTGGGAGAAGCTTGCTGCAGGCGGAGGGGGAGGGAGGGGAGGGATAGTAAGTGCCGGCAGGAGCTGTGAAATCGTCCTGAGCCGCGCAAAAATTGCTTGCTGCTCCGTGACGTCGAGGGTTTGTCCCGTTGCACGTGCGGAGATCACAAGAAGAAAAATTAGTCTCTGACTCCTCTCGTGGCCATGAAGAAAAGCAGGAGCGGCTGTAAGAAAAAAGTAAACAAAGCAGGGGGACTGTTGGCTTTGGGTGCTGAAGCAACCCCAAAGCTCCCGGGAGCAGCTGACGGCTGAAATCCCTTTGTGCCGTGGTTGAGACCGTTAAAAAAATCCAGTGGAGAGCTGCGTGCTTGCTTCAGGTGAACGAGCAGCCCTGAAGGTCCTGTGAGCAGCGGCGGAGGACAATGGCGGTCTCTGGCGTGGCTGAGACTGTTAATAAATCCTTCGATCATGCTGCATGCGTGCCTCAGGTGAACGAGCAGCCCTGAAAGACAGCGGCGAAGGAGGAAGGCAGTCTGTGGAGCCGTTACTTGTCCCGTGCGTAATGCGCCGTCCTTGTAACTCCCCGAGCGTGCGCGGGGGTTCCGTGGAGTGGGTGGGCCGCTGGAGTGGCGAGTCAGGGTGCAGAAACTTGGTGGGAATCGGCGCAGACGGCGCCGATAAAATCCAGGTTGAGCTGTGGCTGTAGATTGGCCATGGTACGTTGGAGCGGTGAGAGGAAATAGACGATCTTTAGTCCCTCAGGCCCGTGCAAATGCGTTGGAGCGGCGGGAGGGAATAGACAATCTTTTGTTCCTCAGGCTCATGCAGCTGCGTTGGAGCGGTGTGAGAAAGTAGACGATCTCCGTCCCTCGGGCTCGTGGAGACGCGTTGGAGCGGTGCGAGGCAATAGACGATCTTTGTGCCCCGGGCTCGTGCAGCTGCGTTGGAGCGGTGAGAGGGAGGAGACGATCGTTGTCGCTCGTGCGGCCATGGTGCGTTCAGTTCCACGCGCTGCGCTCCCCGTCGGCCCTGGAGGTTGCCGTCGTGGAGAGAGGACGAGGTGCGTGCGCTCTCTGTGAGAGCGGCCGGTCCAGCGTGGTTGTGCAGATCTCACCATGAAACGTTGCTGCAGCTTTCCCGGTCGTGGGTGGTCTCCGGAGGGTTTCACCCTGGAAACTCTGCGTCGAAATCTCCCTGAAGCAGAAGGGAGCTGTTGCGTTCGCTGGCAGCGTGTTCGTTTCACCGTCGGGTCACTGCAGCGGTCCAGACCAGAAGTTGCTTTGCACAAAGCGTGTGCTTTCAGGCGGGGTCACCAACGCAGCTGTGTGGCTGTCCAGCTCGGAAGGTTGCATTCGCACAAAACGTGTGCGTGTTCGAGGGGTCACCAGTGAAGCGGCATGCAAAAATAAGCAGCGGTGCTGTGGTTTTTAGCAGGTTTTATTAATCATACCACCTTCACGGGATCCTCTCTCCGGTGCATAGTGTGAGCAGCCCGAAGCGGGATCCCTAGGCTCTCAGAGAAGGAGAGGCGGACACAGTGTGTCCACCAGTTGCAGGATCAGATGAGAGAGAGAGATTGCGTTACAGAGTTGCGCCTTAAATACTTGACCATAACAATACATGAAAGAGACATACCCCACAGTTAGAATGATCAAAGGTATAACAGAACAGGCAGGAGGTATTTGCATTTGTAAGACATACATCACAATGGGCAGATTAGCTAGACCTCGCTCTAGGTGCAAGACAAAGAGGCTAACAAGCACATCTACATATTGATCTGAGTCTCTAGGTCACAGTAAGGACAGGACGCATGAGTACAATGGATGAAAGGCAATAATTAACGTCCAGGGGTGAGACAGAAGAAACTCGTCTACCTGTAGACATTAATACACCAAAGCACATCTACATATGTAAGATGCTCAGAAAAAGCACAGTAAGGACAAGCCATATGCACACTATACAGAATGGCGCATTACATCACAACACATGCATGTTTGCATCACAAATACATGAATGGCACATTGCATCTCAGTAATGCAGCAGAAAAACAGAGAAAAGAGGGCTGAGTGTCCTTAGTCTGTTGTGGGGTTAAAACGAACCGCCACACTAGTTGAATATACTGGAGGGGACCATTGTGCAAGTCTATTGCGCCTTTTGCATTCAATACTATTAGGTCGTCACGTTTTTTTGCTATCTCTGCGAGCAGCCCTGCTTAGGTTATACAGTCTGACAGCCGTAGGTATGAAGGACCTGCGAAACCTCTCGGTTGCACACCTAGGATGATGTAGTCTGCTGCTAAATGAGCTCCTCAGTGCGTTCAGTATGTCCTGCATAGGGTGGGACTCGGACTCCAGCAGAGATTACAGTTTAGCCACCATCCTTCTCTCTCCTATCTCCTCCACTGGGTCAGGGCGCTGCCCCAGGACAGAGCTAGCTTTCTTGATCAGTTTGTTCAGTCTCTTCCTATCGGCTGCTGTAATGCCACTGCCCCAACAGACCACTCCAAAAGTGATGGCTAATGCCACCAACGTGTCGTAGAATGTCTTCAGCAGCGCCCCTTGTACACCAAAAGACCTGAGTCTCCTCAGTCGGAACAGCCTTTGCTGTCCCTTCTTGTAGAGTGCGTCGGTATTGTGTGACCAGTCTAGTTTATTGTTCAAATGAACACCCAGGTACTTGTAGGATGTCACCATCTCAATGTCTGTTCCCTGTATGTTTACTGGTGCTGTGAGGGGTTGTCCTTGCCTGCGGCAGTCCACCACCAGCTCCTTAGTTTTCCTCGCGTTGATGTGGAGGCAGTTCCGATGGGACCAGTCCACGAAGTCCTGGATAAGTCCTCTGTACTCAGCTTCATCTCCGTTAGAGATGAGGCCAACGATCACAGAGTCATCAGAGAACTTCTGTAGATGGCAGTGTTTTGTGTTGTGTGAGAAGTCCGCAGTATAAAGGGTGAACAGGAAGGGAGCCAAAACCGTTTCCTGGGGGGCCCCCGTGCTACCAATGATCATGTCGGACACACAGTCCCGGGTTCTCACAAACTGTGGCCGGTTAGTGAGGTAGTCCAGGATCCATGATGACAGGTGCTGGTCCACCCCTGTGCACAGCAGCTTGTCCTTCAGGATCATCGGTTGGATGGTGTTGAAAGCACTGGAGAAGTCAAAGAACATGATCCTCACCGCATTCCCGGGCTTCTCCAGGTGGGACAGAGAACGGTGAAGGAGGAAGATCACTGCATCCTCCACCCCAATGCCATGCTGGTAGGCGAACTGGAGTGGATCCATCGCTGGTCCCACCAGGGGGCAGAGGTGAGCAAGGAGCAGTCTCTCCAGGGTCTTCATCATATGGTACATCAGGGCCACTGGCCTGTAGCTGTTCAGGTCTTTGGGACGGGAAAGCTTTGGTACAGGTACCACACAAGATGTTTTCCACAACTGTGGTACCCTCCCCAGCTTCAGGCTCGGGTTGAAGATGAGCTCCACAATCCCACACAGCTGATCTGCACAGGACTTGAGGAGCTTTGCGCTGATGCTGTCCGGTCCCAACGCTTTCCTCGCCTTGATCTTTCTCAGCTCCGTCCTCACCTGGGTCTTAGTGAGGGTCATGTTGGGGGGCTGTGTGTTGGGAGTGGGGGGATGTTGGTGGAGTGGGGTGTGGGCAGCAGGACTCGATGTCTTTAGAGGCAGCAGTGGATGTTGTGCAGTTTGGGGGGGGGGGGGGGCGGTTGGTCAAACCTATTAAAAAACAGGTTCAGATTGTTTGCCCACTCCCTGCCCTCCGTGGCCTGGGAGGAGGTATTCTGGAGCCCAGATATGGTTTTAAGGTTTCTCCAGACCCCACCGATGTCACTCTGTTGCAGCTTGTCTTCCATCTTTTTCCTGAAGCTGTACTTGCCTTCTCTGATCTTCCTCCTCAGCTCCCTCTGTACGGACTTCAGCATCTCCCTGTTCCCCGACCTGAAGATCCTCTTCTTCTCTCTCAGAAGTGTTTTTATCTCAGGGTTGATCCAGGGTTTGTTGTTCGAGCAACACCGTATGGTCTTGGTGGGTACGGTGTTGTCCACACAGAAGCTGATGTAGACCGTGATGGTGTGAGTGAGGCCATCGATGTCCTCACCATGTAGATCGCAGAGCTACTCCCAGGCAGTGGTTTCAAAGCAGTCCTTTCGAGCATCCATAACTTCACTGTGCGCATGACCGAAGGTTGTCTGTGCACTAGGGGTTTGTACACCGGCAGGAGATGAACCAAGTTGTGATCCGATCTCCCGAGTGGGGGGAGTTGTGATGAGGTGTACGCCTCCTTAGTGTTTGCCTAGAATAAGTCCAGTGTTTTATTGTCTCTAGTGTGGCATGTGACATACTGGGTGAATGTGGGTAGAATGGGACACAGTGAAATATGGTTGAAATTGCCTGAGATGAGGCGAAGAGAATCTGGGTGTTCTGTCTGCAGCCTGCCAGTTACTGAGTGGATGACGTCACGCACTGTCCCAGCGTTCGCCGTCGGATTTGCATAAATAACAATGCAGATCACGTGTGAGTATTCCCTCGGGAGGTAGGTAGGCCGCATGCTAACAGCTAGCAACTCAATGTCTTTGTTGCAGTGTTGTTGTTTAACCGTGATATGTCCCGGTCTGCACCAGTTGTTATTGACATACATCAACACTCCACCGCCCATTGCCTTCCCACTGGCTGGTGTTCGGTCTGGCCGTATCGCGTGGAAACCCTACAGTTCAATGTTAGCATTTGCTGCTAGTCCTGTTAGCCACGTCTCTGTGAATAGCATCAGACTACACTCCCGGTATATGCTATCATAGCGGGAGATAGCTGCTAGCTCATCCGTTTTTTCCGAGTATCGATCATACATTCCCCATAATGACAAATGGGAGGGCGGGTCTGTACCTTATATTCCTTGCCCGCCGTCTTACTCCAGCATGACACCCACATCGTTTTCGTCTTAATTCTCCCGATATGTCGAGTTTTTTCATTAGCATCATGGGCCGGTTGAGTGCTAACAGCTGGGCCCTGTTATACTGCCTCCTGCCAGAAACAGTGGCTCCGTCCACTGACTCAGGAGACATTTGGACGATCTACGTGTTCGGATGGAATAAAGGTGATGCTGGATCATAAAGACTGGCAAGAGAGCCAGATAGTAATAGAAATAGGCAGAAATTGATCCGCTGTTGCAAAAAGCAGCCTACTCGTGTGGCGCCGGAAGTGTAGACTTCATTGTAGATTGCAGTGTCTGTCACAGTGAGTTGCCACTTATCCTTCACTGCTAGAGGCTATCCCTCAAACCAGCAATGGGTCAGTAAATCGACCTTAGGGTTGGAAGTTAGTTTTGGAATCTGTTCAATGTTCACAAAGTTTGTTTTTGTTATTCATTGTGTTATTCCTTTTCCAAGGGAGTGCTTACAGGGAACCGAGGTTAAATGTAAATATTTGAATGCAAGGAGAACCGGCTGAAATTGTTTCTTTCAATGTAAATGGAGTTCTGAATCCTATAAAGAAGAGTAAGATTTTGGCAAAACTAAAACGAGAAAAGGCACAGATTGCCTTCTTTCAAGAAACCCATTTGAGTCAATCTGAACATGCAAAATTAAAAAGGCAGGGTTTTAAATTTGTTTTCTCCTCTTCTTATAAAGCTGGGCACCGATGAGGGGTTGCTATACTTATTTCAAATTTGCTAAATTATGATCATATATCAGAAGTACAAGATGAGGAGAGAAGATTTATCAAAATTACTGGTAAAATAGAGGGGGATGAAATAACAATTATAAATGTTTATATTCCACCTGGAAGCGAATGGACTCTCTATAGACACATACAGTATTTGAGTTAATGATGAATTCTCAGGGAGTGGTAATCTGTGGAGGAGACTTCAATATTAGATTAAATCCAAAATTAGATGTATCAAGTACAGCCAATGCAGAAAATGCACTAATTAAATAGATAAATTCATTGATGAAAGAAGTGGAAATTATTGACGTTTGGAGAGAATTACATCCTAAAATTAGAGGCTATACACACTATTCATGCCCGCACAGTGTTTATTCAAGAATAGACTATTTTTTTGTGTTCAATAACGATTCTTTCAGAGTAAGAGATTGCAAAATTAAGACAATTGATCTCTTGGATCATAGTCCTATTTCATTGTCTGTTATTTTAGAAAAGAAGGTCAGAAAAGTGTTGTGGAAGTTCAACTCAAATATATTAAATGATTCTGAATTAAGACAAAAATTAAAGGATGACATTAAGAACTATCTTGAGTTGAATGATGCAGGCGAAGTGTCACAGATAATTTTGTGGGATGCTCTGAAAGCTGTAATGAAAGGGAAGATCATTTCAATGACATCACACTTGAAAAAATTAAAGGGGCAAATATTAACTGATCTCCAAGGAAAATTAAAACGATTACAATGGTTAGACAGTAATATGAGTAATTCAAAAGTAAAAGAGGAAATAAAAAAGATTAAAAGTGAAACTGATATCATCTATACGCAGGACACCCAGAAAAAAAATGTTTTTCTGAAGCAAAAATACTACGAAATTGGGAGTAAATCGACTAAATTACTAGCATATAAATTACACAAACAGAGAGCAGAAAACACAATTTATAGAATAAAACACCCCCAAATGAAGAGGGTCAAAAACAAACTGGAAAAAATACAGGAAAGCTTTGAATTATTTTATAAAGATTTGTATTCCCAACCTCAAACTTCTAATGAGACACAAGCACTGAACTTACCAACAATGACAAATACACAAAATGAAAAGTTAGTCCAACCAATAACAACTAAAGCAACTAAATCTGGCCATTTCCAAATTAAAAGTGAGGAAGTCCCCAGGCTCCGATGGTTACACTACAGAGTGGTATAAATGCTTTAAAGAAGAACTGACCCCTATACTATTAAAAACCTTTAATTGGATTATACAAAATAGTGAAATCCCTCCATCTTGGAAAGATGCAGTCATTTCTGTCATACCCAAGGAGGGTAAGGACAGACAGGATTGCAGTAGCTACCGTCCCATTAGTGTCCTTAACTTGGATTATAAATTATTCACAGCAATAGTGGCTCGAAGACTTGAAAAATTCCTACCTGATTTGATATATTTAGACCAGTGTGGATTTATTTCTCTTTTGTTCTCATTAAAGACAAGAATAGAAAGGAGATGTAAGAAGAATGTAAAGACATCTCCTTTCTATTCTTGTATTTAATAAGAACAAAAGAGAAATAATTAAAAGAAGACAAAATGAACCTACTTGAGTTATATAGTGTGGATTTATCCAGCAAAGACAGACCTTAGATAATATAAGACGCTCCTTACATGTGATAGGACAAATAAATAAGGAAAAGACTAAGGCCATTATTGTAGGATTAGATGCCGAAAAGGAGTTCGACTCAGTCAGATGGTCATTCCTCTATAAAGTATTGGCGAAATTCGGCTTTAATGAAAATTTTATCACATTAATACAATCCCTTTATGATAAGCCAAGGGCTTGCGTAAAGATCAATGGAGATCTTTCTGACTCCTTCCTCCTGGAGCGAGGAACGAGGCAGGGATGCCCGATTTCACCCCTCTTTTTGCCCTTTATATTGAACCCCTTGGCCAATTGATAAGACAGACTGGGGAGATTAAGGATTACAGTAGCTGGGAATGAACAAAAAGTTGCAATGTTTGCAGATGATGTACTTGTTTTTTTGGAGGAGCCTGAAGAATCTTTTATAAAGTTGATGTCTGTATTAAACAGCTTCAGGAAGTTATCCGGTTACAAATTAAATATATCTAAAACTCAGGTGATGACCCTGAATTATAAAGTTTCAAAATCTCTTAAGGAAAAATATAATCTTGACTGGGATGCTGTCTCCCTAAAATATTTAGGTATAATTCTCACTAAAGACATCTCTAGACTGTCTCAAGCAAATTATGACCCACTATCATTAGCAATAAAATCAGACATAAATAGATGGAATCTTATACCCTTTCTCAATTTAAACTCAAGGACTATTGCAGTGAAAATAGTGAAAACATATAAAACAAACATATATCCACTCTTTATGCTTCAAAAGAGAGCTATTAGAATAATAAACAAAGCAGCTTACAGGGAACCAACAAACCCACTTTTTCTTAAACAAAAAACTCTCAAGTTGAAAGATCTGGTTGACTTTAAAACCGCAATAATAATGTTCAAAGTGAAGAATTTATCACTGCCTGCAAATATCCAAAAGTTGTTCCAAACAAGGGAGAAACGATATCACTTCAGAGAAACATGTATATTTCAAAAGCCTACAGTGAGAACAACCACCAAGCAACACTGTATTTCAGTGCAAGGAGTCAGATTATGGAACGATTATGAACCTGAATTAAAATCATGTACAACGCTTGGACAATTTAAACAAAAACTAAAGGAAGAAATACTCCAAACATATTTACAAGACGACATGTAAACTCACATAAGGATTGACATATCCAGCCTGTGTTGTGTTGTAGCTTAGTTTTTTTTTTTTTTTTTTTTTTTTTTTCTCTCTGTGACATTCTGTCTTAGATTTGTCTAGAATAGTAACTGCTTAACTTAGCTTAGCTTAGTTTTTTTTTTTTTTTTTTTTTTTTCTCTCAGTCACACTTTGTCTTAGCTTTGTTCTAAATTGTAATCACTCTTGTCTTGTTTACTCTTTTTTCTTTGAATTCTTGGATGGAATATGGGTGGGCAATATAAGCTGCGGCTTCAGCCATCACCCATTTCGGATAACTCACGTGGAATTGTTTAGTAGAAGGAGTCTTTGTCTAATTTGACCTTGTTGTTATATTATACAGTTTCTTTAACCTGTACTGTATTATCCGAAATAAATTAATAAATTCAAATAAAAAAAAAAATTCAAATAAAAAAAAAAAAATGAATACAGTTCCCCGATTGCTGTATTTGTTCAGAACATTACCTATTGAAGTGAGTGACAATCAATTCAAGGAATGGGACAAATGGATTTCACGCTTTATATGGCAGGGGAAGAAACCAAGAATACACTATACTGTTTTACAATTAAGGAAAGAAAAGGGTGGAGCAATGCTTCCTTGTTTGAAATACTATTATTATGCTTCTCAAGTTATTCCTCTATTATATTGGTGTAGCCCAGACTTCCAAGCCATTTGGAAGATAATAGAATCCAACATATCACCTATATTCCCCATACAAGCTGCAATTTCAGATAAAAGATTAGCTGACCAATTACAGGGTCTAAACCCTTGGATTGAACACACACTTAAGGTATGGCATAAAGTAGTGAAAACCTGTGAAATAGGAAACATGCTAAGAAATTTCAGATGGTGTGCCTATGACACAGATTTTCAACCCAACAAAAGTGATAAAAGATTTCAAACTTGGACAAAAAAAAGTGCTAACAATGTACCTCACGTTTACAAGCAAAGGAACACTACAGAATCTCCAGTCCCTACAAACCAAATTTGGTCTTGCGCAAGTAGACTTCTTCAGGTACCTCCAAATACGTGATTATTTTAACAAGCATAACAAATCTCTAAACCTATCTTCAACAGAGTCACACTTTTTTTAAAATTTTAAAGTCATCTTATGACACTTCGATGAAAAAAGGTAATTTCTAAGTTATATAATGGGATGCTAAATGCAAGGAACGATGATACGCTACACCAGGGGTGTCCAACCATGTGCCATGGAGAGCCAAGACCCTGCAGGTTTTACCTCCAACCAGTGTCTTCAACAGCAGATTTCAGTGAACTTCTTCCCACTGATTGCTGATAAGTGAAAACACCTGCTGAAGAGACTGGGTAGAAGAGAAAACCTGCAGGGTCTTGGCTCTCCATGGCACATGGTTGGACACCCCTGCGCTACACATTAAGAATAAGTGGGAACATGAAGTGTGAATGGGCATTTCTGATGACAATTGGGAACAAATTTGTATCTTTCAGTGGTCCTCCACAATCTCATTGGTATGGAGAGAACACTGTTGGAAAAATGTGATAAGATTTTTTAAGACTCCTCACCAAAGAAAATATAGAAACATAATGAGTGTTGGAGAAGGTTTGGATCTGTTGAAGCAAATCATTTTCATATATTCTGGGAATGTCTGGTTTTGCATCAATATTGGTCTGGAATTCATAAAGCTTTAAATGATATCTTCAAGGTAAACATTGCAAACGACTTTTTAAATTTATATATGGGTCTTGTTCTAACTCTGGACAGAAGAGGGGACATAAAATTGCTGCAGGCGCTCTTAGCAGCCAGTAAGAAATCAATTAATAGAAAATGATTAAACCCAGCCCCACCCACACTCAATGATTGGTTTGGAATAATTTTGGAAATCTTCAAAATGGAAAAATTGATGTATTTGTCAAGAATTCCAAGGGAAAAATTTTATTCAATTTGGAACAAGTGGATTCATTTTATATCCTTATTCGGAATGATTTTGTATGACTCCAGAGGTAAACATCCTTGTTGAATCACCTTACTAAGACTGAAATTTTGTTTATTTATTCTTTCATATGAGAAGAAGGAATGACTGTAAGCCCCCAGTTCAGTTTGTTTGTTTTTCCTTTTTTTAAATTTTTTTTTTTTTTTTTTAAATTTTTTGTTCCTATAAAACAAATAAGAGAAGGACTATGATACAAATGTCTGAATGTTATATTTGTAAAGATGGCATCCTTTTCTAATAAAAACATAAATGAAAAAAAAATCCATTTCATTCAATAAAATCAATGTCTCACACTGGGTCGAAGGCCAGGGAGTAAAAGTGTGTTTTAAGATGGGTTTTAAAAATGGACAGCGAAGGTGCTTGTCTGATGTCCAGGGGTAAATCATTCCATAACCTGGGTGCCATGATTGAAAAGGCTCTGTCCCCTCTGAGCTTCTGCCTCACCTTTGGCACCCCCAGAAGCAGCTGTTCAGCTGACCTGAGGAACCAGGTGGGAGCATAGGGATGCAGAAGCTCAGAGAGGTAGGGCGGAGCAAGACTGTTCAAGGATTTAAAAACAAATAAAATAATTTTAAAATGAACTCTAAAATGCACGGGCAGCCAGTGGAGTGAAGCTAAGATGGGTGTGATGTGATCTTTTCCATGTCCATCCATCCATCCATCTTCTACCGCTTTTCCGGAGGTCCGGGTCGCGGGGGCAGCAGTTCAAGCAGAGAAGCCCAGACTTCCCTCTCCCCAGCCACCTGCTCCAGCTCTTCAGAGAAGATACCAAGGCGTTCCCAGACCAGCTGGGAGACATAGTCTCTCCACCGAGTCCTGGGTCTGCCCTGGGGTCTCCTCCCAGTGGGACGTGCCCAAAACACCTCAAGTGGGAGGCATCCAGGAGGCATCCTAATCAGATGCCCATACCACCTCAACTGACTCCTTTCTGTGTGGAGGAGCAGCAGTTCTACTCTGAGCCTCTCCCGGATGACTGAGCTCCTCACCCTATCTCTGAGGGTGACTCCAACAATCCTACGGAGAAAGCTCATTTCAGCCACTTGTATCCGTGATCTTGTTCTTTCGGTCATTACCCAAAGCTCGTGACCATAGGTGAGAGTAGGAACGTAGATTGACTGGTAAATCGACAGCTTTGCCTTAGAACTAAGCTCCCTCTTCACCACAACAGACCGGTACAACGTCCGCATCACTGCAGATGCTTCTCCGATCCGTCTGTCAATTTCTCGCTCCATTTCCCCCTCACTCGTGAATAAAACCCCAAGATACTTAAACTCCTCCACTTGGGGCAGGAGCCTGTCCCCAACCCAGAGAGGACAATCCACCTTTTTCTGGCTGAGGACCATGGACTCGGACTTGGAGGTGCTGATTCTCATCCCAGCCACTTCATACTCAGCGGCAAACTGTCCCAGCAAGAGCTGTAGGTCATTGCTGGATGAAGCCAACAGGACAACATCATCTGCAAACAACAGAGATGAGATCCTGTGGTCACCAAACATGACACCCTCCATTCCCTGGCTGCTCCTAGAAATCCTGTCCATAAAAATTATGAACAGGATCGGTGACAAAGGGCAGCCCTGAGTCCAACTCTCACTGGGAATGAGTCCGACCGAGTGTTGGCAATATGAACTAAACTCTCATAATGGTCGTACAGAGACCGAATAGCTCGTAACAACAAGCCCGATACCCCATACTCCATCTTTTCCATGTGTACCTGTTAAAAGACGAGCAGCGGCATTTTGAACCAGCTGCAGACGTGAAAGAGATGACTGACTGACACCGGCGTAAAGTGCGTTACAGTAATCCAGCTGAGATGAAATAAAAGCATGGATTACTGTTTCCAGGTGTGGTCTAAAGAGAATGGGTTTTACTTTTGCTAAATGCCTTAGAGGAAAGAAGCTGGATTTTACCACAGAACGAATCTGAGTGTCTAATTTAAAATCACTGCCCATGAAAAAACCAAGATTTCTAACTTTGGATTTCACGTAAGGAGTGAGGGGGCCCAAGTTTACAGAAGGGGACTCACAGGGGCCACTAGGTCCAAACACCATCACTTCTGTCTTCTTATCATTAAAATTTAGAAAGTATAGGGCCAACCAAGACTTGATGTCTTCAGTGCATGCCAGGAGTGGGTTTACTGATGAGGCAGCTTTTTGTTTAAGAGGGACATACTGTATATTTGACAGTCATCAGCATACAGGTCAGGTGGAAGGAGATACCATGCTTTTTAAAAATGTAACCCAGTGGAAGTATGTACAAAGAAAAAAGCATGGGCCCTAGAACTGACCCCTGTGGGACCCCGTATGGCTGAGGAGCAGAAGAGGTTTCAGAAGAGGATTCAAACCCAGAGATGCTAATTTTAAAACTCCTGTCAGCCAGATTGGACCTAAACCAGTTAAGAGCAGTGCTACAAATGCCCACTAGGTGCTACAAATGGGAAATTAAAACATTATGGTCCACTGTGTCAAAGGCAGCAGTTAAATCAAGCAACACAAGAACAGCATATTCACCTGAATCACATGCTAAGCGGATATCATTAAAAACTCTTAACAAGGCTGTCTCTGTGCTATGAAGAGCTTTCAAACTAGACTGAAAAACCTCCAAAATACCGTGTTCATCCAGAAAACATTTCAGCTGCATATAAACAATTTTCTCTAAAATTTTTGAGAGAAATGGCAGCTTGGAAATAGGCCTAAAATTTGCCAACATGGTGTGATCAAGACCAGGTTTCTTAATCAAGAGCCGCACTACTGCATGTTTAAAATTTGCAGGAACCACACCAGATGATAGGCTGCTGTTCAAGATGGTGAGAACTGACTGGCCTATACTGGGAAGCACCTCTTTAAAAAGTCTAGGAGGGACAGCATCACAGGGTGACCCTGAGGTCTAATGTGGCCAACCACATCCTCTAAAAATGACAGACTCACAGGTTCAAACTGACTAAAAACAGCAGAACAAGGGACAGAGACAGAGGGATCAGAGGCAGCAGCTGAGACCCCTGGTGATGGCTACCTTATCAACAAAAAAGTGCATAAAATCATTACATAACTCAGAGGAGCCTTCCAAACAGTCAGTCTGTGGGGTGTTAAGAACAGAGTCAATAATGTTTAAAAAAAACATGTTGATTATGACAATGAGATAAAACAATATGAGCAAAATAATGGCTTTTTGCCTGCTTGACAGTATTTTGTTACTGACGCCAGCAGCTTTTTTAAAATCTGCAGTGACACCTGAAGTTTGTCCTTATTCCACCTGCGTTCAGCTCTGTGGCACTGCTGTCTGACTGCACGAGTTCTGTCATTGAACCACGACTTAGGTTTGGATCAAGGTTGCTTGATTTTCAGTGGAGCCAAAAATTCCAAGATGGTTTGACAGGAGGAGTGAAACCGAGAGCTGAGTTCCTCCACAGATGAGATGGAGCCCGGAGGGACACAGAGCTGGTCAAAAGCAGCGGGAAACCGACCGGCAGTGGAAGGGTTAAAAAATCTGGCAGCGCTGAGCAGGAACACAAGTTTTAGCATCAGTGCATGACAGATCAGCCTCAAATAATACAGGCATATGGTGGACAATACAGTGTCACATATTTCTAAATTAAAAACAGACAGGCCATAAGAGAAGGCAAGATCTAGCGTGTGTCCGTGCTCATGTGTAGCACCACCAGTCACGGACTGCACCAGATTAACAGAATCAATTTTATTTATTTATTTAGCTAATGCAAAGTCCTTAAGCCAAGCAGTTGCCTCCTGGTTTGCTGTATGGAGGGTGTGTAATCCTCCTTCCAGTCTTTGGAGCGGGCAAGCCTCTATGATGTGTTCCATTGTTTGCTCCTCTCCACATGCGCACAGTGGGCTAGGGCTACTGCCCCATCTGTGAAGGCTGGCCAAGCAGGGGCCATGTCCAGTCCTGAAGCGATTGAGTGTAGACCACTGTCTCCTTGGGAGGTTGGTGCCCGGGACCTGTTGGTTGGGGTTTATCACCAGCTGTTTGTTTGGGACCTCCTTGGTCTCCCATTCCTCTTGCCAAGCTGTCTGGATGGTAAAGTCAGCTGGGGGAGGGTTTTTCCAAATCGGCCGTCTGGATGAAAGTCGGGCAGTGGGTGGGGTGTAGATATCTGCATGGATTGGTAAGTGAGGAGAATCTTTAACTTTTTGGATCATCCTTTGAGTTAATGCTGCTCGCCGGATGTGTGGAGGGGCTATGTTTGACAGTACAGAGAGCCAGGGGAGTGGTGTTGAGCGGATTGTTCCAGTTATAGTTCTCATGGTTGAGTTGAGCTGGGTGTCTACATGGTGTGTGTAAGATGACCTGGACCAGACAGGGGCACAATATTCTGCTACAGAGTATGAAAGGGCCAGTGCTGAGGTGCGCAGGGTGAAGACTGCCGCCCCCCATTTTGCACCAGTGAGCTTGCAGAGCAGGTTGTTTCGTACCTTCACCTTAGCAGCCATCCCCTTTAGATGTTCCTTGAAGGATAAGGTCCTATCAAGGGTCACTCCAAGATAAGTTGGATTTGGGGCATGCTTAAGCTTGAGTCCGCTCAGGTGGATGTTTAGTTCTCTGGCAGCTTTTGCATTGTGGAGATGGAATACACTGGAGACGGTTTTTGCTGGGCTTGGTTTTAGGTGCCAGATTTTGCAGAAGGACACTTTGAACAGAATCAATGATATTTTAAAAGTCTTTCACCAGCGGCTTATAAGAACAACATACATGTATGTTAAAATCTCCAATAATAAGAACATAATCATAATTTGTAACAATACCAGCCAAGAAATTGGCAAAGTCATTTAAAAAAGTCCTTATTTTATTTGGGTGGTCTGTATATGACAGCACACAGTAGCAGGTTTGAGCGACTCACCTCAAAGAAAGTCAGTTCAAAGCTGGAGAATGGAGAAGGTAAAAAGCACTGCTTACATTTATAGTCATTTTTGTAAACCGTTGCTGTTCCTCCTCCTCGTCCTGTTGTCCATGGGGAATTAAAATAACAGTAACCTGGGGGTAAAACTTCAGACAGAGCAGAGAATTCACCCACTCTCTGCCAGGTCTCTGTCACAAAAAAGAAATCCAGTTCCCGGGAGCTGGTGAAATCCCTCAGGATGTAAGTTTGTTTTTTGTTTTTTTTTTTGCCAGCGATCTGGCATTTTACTAAGCCAATCCTGGCTGGAGCTGGAGCCTGGGCCTCAGCAGAAAAGGGAATGTGATGCACCGGTCTCAGATGCCAGGGATTTACCCCATGCTGGTGAGGCCAGGGAGAGGAGCGGCGCCGGGAACGGATCACCTCACCAAGGCAAGTCACAAGAACCAGCCAGGCATCAGCAGGATCCAGGGAATGCCAGGACACAGAAACCTGGGGATATAATCCACCAGGAGTCCGGGGAACAGGGAAAGAATGTGCCAGGCGGGCCATCAGTTTCACCAGCCAACCACTGCGTTTCCCATGCCGATGGTGAGGTCTCCGCCTTTTCTTGGAGAGAGGGGCCAAGGCCCAATACAGGTAAGGTGGGATAGCTGACAGGAGCGGAGGCTTCTGTCCACCATAATAAAACAAAATAAGATCCTCGGCAGGAAGTCTATGATCCAACAATGTTTGGCAGTCGTACACCAGTAAGGACTTGATTTCTTGAATGCCAATGGTTTAAAACAGTATAAAAACAAGCAAAGCTGTGAGACAGATGGTCAGCCCCATACTCTGGCACCATATTGTCTTGCAATCTAGAGAGAGCTCTTTTCTTCTACCCATCATGAGTTCTTTGTGGTATAACAATCTGATATTCACAGACGTTTTTAAAGACTAACCAGCTAAAACTAAGACTAACCAGCTAAAATTAATTTGCACTGATGGGGGATGGGATGGCTTCCCAGATTCTGATGGATTTGGGAGAAGAAGAAGTCATCTCTGTTGCCAATCAGGCCATACAGCCAATCATGTACAGTAGAACGAAATTATGTTTCTCCTATCTACAATATTAATCACATGTAGAATCAGAGGGGTCGCTGCCATGCAAGGTACCTCCTCAAACAACTTCTCCTTCCCCCATTCTATTAAACTATGGACCAAGCTAGAAAGCAGGAAGTACCATTTTTATATGGTCTTTGGTATGGCCAGGCTGGGACTTGAACCCCCAACCTCCCAGTTGAGGGGTAGATGCTTTATCAACTAGGCCACCACTTTGGTGGTTTAGCTGATTTCTTGGCTTTCTATGCCTTTTTGCACGCCTTTTTTTTCATGTGTTCAATACTTATTCCCTGTGTCATTCCACTTTATTAAATATAACTTGTTTTGTGAACACAGTTGCCTTGATTTGTTTGTATGTATGGATTACTTGGATTGTTACTGTTATCTAGTAAAAATCTCAGGTCAGTGGCTCCTTCAGAAGTATGTTTAATGAGAAAAATGTTGATGTGTTCAATACTTTTTCCCCGCTGTAGACACATAGATTTATTAATCCCCCTGGGGAAATTCAGGTATCTTGTGACTCACAATACATGCAACAAGTAGTCATTAAAAAGGTATCAACCAAAATATCTCAATCAATAAATAAAATAATGCTTTACACAGGTATTATTTCTGTATTACATTGCATTTAGTCCATTTGAGGTAGCCTGGTATATGTGTGATGTGTATGTCAGTGTAAGTGTGTGTGTGTGTGTGTGTGTGTGTGTGTGTGTGTGTGTGTGTGTGTGTGTCTGTGTGTCTGTGTGTGTGTGTGTGTGGGGGGGGGGGGGGGGGGGGGGTTAAGGTATCTCTGCCTTCCAGGGTGCTGTTAAACATCCTGATGGCGGTTGGAACGAAAGACCTCTTCTACCACTTACTCCACAGTCACTCACTATGGCTGCTTCTCTGTCCTACCAGGATGTGATAAAGGGGGTGGCATTGTCCACTATAGCCCACCGCTTGTTCTTTATCCACCTATCCGCCACAGCCCCCAGTGAGTCAAGTCTCCTCCCCACCACTGAGCCACCTTTCTTGACCAGCCTGTCCAGTTGTCTGTCGTCCCTTGCTGTCATGTTGCCTCCCCAGCAGGCAGCTGCATAAAAGACAACACTCGCCACCACACTCTGATAAAATGTGGTCAACATCTCCATACAGAAATTGAAGTATCTAAATCTTTACAGGAAAAGCAATCTGCTGTGGCACTTCCTGTAGAGGTCCTCCGTGTTAGCAGACCACTCCAGGTTGTTGTCCAGATACAAACCAAGATACATAAAGGTATATACCATCTCAATATGTTTACCTTGAATAGTGACAGACTGCAGGGAGGCCTGGACCTGTGAAAATCCAAGAGCATCTCTTTGGTCTTAGATGTATTCAAAAACAGGCTGTTCCTCTCGCTCCAGACACTGAAGCCACTGGCAAGGTCCCTGTACTCCGCCTCGTCTCCCCTCTGCACACCTGCCACAATGACCGTATCATCAGAATACTTCAGAATGTGGAATGACTTTTGTGCTGTAATTTCAGGGTAACATGGGATATTATGAAGATCCAAATGACTATGTTTAGCATTTCCTGCACTGCTTTTGCTGTTGACTGGAGTCAGGGACATCCACAGGCAGGCAGGAAATCCTACTCGAACAGTGTGGGGACCAACTGTGAATACTAATTAGCCTTGTGTTTCTGGGATTGTTACATGTACCCATGAATCTACAAACCAACTGTTGATTGTTAACAATGATGATAACAATTAATGACACCAAGACAACTACATCTAACATCAAAAGACACCTGAAAATACCTGGGGTGATGAATGCTGAAGCTAGCCTTTAGCTAACACTAATAAATGTCAACCTGCTGTTATAGCTGTTTATTATCAGATGTGTTCTTGGAACAGTTTTTCTCACTAAGGAGATTTTTTGGGTGGGGTGGGGTGGGTGGTTACATTGTAGCTAAGGGCGCGTTCAGACGGCCACTGTTTGGTCCAGACCAAAGGACCAAACAGTGGCGTTTGCAGATAGTTCATTTTGTTTGGTGCAGTCTGAATGCATGTTGGAACTCTGGTGCACACCAAATAAGTGAAGTCTTGACCCCCTGAAAACAGGGGCATTGGTTCACTTGCAAACAAAGTGTGGTGTGCGCCGCTTGTAGTGTGTGTCCAAATGGACTATCCAGCAGACAAAAGGGCGGCCATGCCCCTTGGCATTTGTGTAACCATACCAACACATAGTCTGAGAAGATGAAGTGGCGTTTACCGTAGTACATTTTGGGTAGAAAATAATGACAACCACATGAATCCAAGAAATCCTTTTACCGATGAAAGCTGAGGAGAAAAGTTTAAAAATGTTTTGTTTGTGGCGGACAACAACCGGGCTGAAGGTGTCATGATCGCTGCGTAAACTGCAGCGAACATATGAAATAACAGCGATCCCAAAGTGCAGTATGCAAGCTTTTTTTATTGACAAAAGGTTAATGTGCAACAGAGTCCAAACAACAGTCACTATGACATGAATGAGACAACTGGCTCCAGCTTCGCTGCTAACGTTAAATGCCAAATGCGCTCCAGACAGGGTAGGAGCGGAGAGGAAGGCATAAACAAGGGGGGACTTACGTATATGGTGGAGTGGAAAGGCTCTGAGGAACAACACTATTCAGTCCAGAAAAAGAGTCAACTGTCGTGAGCCAGGAAGTCCAATGTTGACATTTGAAGCTGCCGCAACAACTGATTGCACTCAACTCTATTAATACACGAGCCTAAATGAGCGCAAGTGGACACAGCTGTGTAGTGACAGATGTGTGACTGATTGAACTAAGTGTGTGTGTGTGTGTGTGTGTGTGTGTGTGTGTGTGTGTGTGTGTGTGTGTGTGTGTGTGTGTGTGTGTGTGTGTGTGCGTGTGGTGATTCAAGCAACTGGTGAGCGTCTGGTATGAGGGGAAAAGCATGACTGTAGGACTGACAGAGAGCAAGGCTCAATCTGCCAGCTGGAATTAATAAGACATGATCAAAACCTACAGCCACAAGTCATGGACGGGGTGGTGACCCCGAACATGACAGTTCCCCCCCCCCCAAGGGGTGGAAACCAGACATCCACCAAACCATCAAAACAAAGAGCAAAAACCTGCCCCCCCCCCCCACCCAAAAGGCCAACACCCCAAACCAGGGCGGGAGGTGGGGGAAGACAGGTTAGGAGGGATCAAACAAGGATGGAGAAACACCACAAAACAATGCAATAACACTACTCAACCCCAAGACAAACTAACCCACCCCACCCCCAAGAGTCTCTCGGTTCGGGGGGGGGGGGGGAACCAAGGCCCAGCCGGTGGCTGTAAATTCAGGTGGCCGACCCAAGTCCCAGGGCCAGCAGGTGGTCTGCAGAACGGCATCAGGTGGCCTGCCAGAGAAAAAAAGGCCAGTTGACCCGGGAACCTAATCCTTCAGGCGGCCTGCCCACACGATTGGTCCATCAGGACCGGAGGAGTAGATGAAGCGGTGGCCTACCCACCGGAAGGCTGAGAGGTGGGTGGTCAGACAGGGGAAGTGAAACCCCTGTGGTCACAGGCTGCGAAAGGAAAAGGACCCCAATGGTGCCCAGCAGAGGGAGGAGGAACACTCACAGGGTCTCCAAAAGGAAAATGAAGACCCCGGCATCCCCAAACTGTCCTGTGGCACCCCCCGGTGGTCCTGACGTAAGGCTGGAACTTGGCTGCACCCTAGGTGGTCCCGACATAGGGCTAGAACTTGGCTGCACCCTCGGTGGTCCCGGCTTGGGACTGAAGTTTGGCTGCACCCTCGATGGTACCAGCTTGGGACTGGAGTTCAGCTGCACCCTCGATGGTCCTGGCTTGGGACTGGAGTTCAGCTGCACCCTCGATGGTCCCAGCTTGGGACTGCAGTTCAGCTGCACCCTCGACGGGACCTGGCTGGGCCACTGCTGACCTCCACGTCGTCCTGACCCTGGGCCAGCTGGCCCGCACAAGAATCCAGACCAGAAGGTGGTCAATTATAGGCCTCCCCGGGGAACTGGGCAGACGGGGGAGCTGAATCCACAATAACCTCCTGGGGCGAGCCTGGGTTCCCCATCTCATCCGGTGATGTGGACCTCTCTCCGACGACCCTAAAAAAGGACTCAGATACAGAGAAGGAGGGGTCAGGGTCGCCGGCTGCGGCACAGCCCTGCTAGGCGAGCTCAGGTGCAGCGTGTGGCTGCAGCTGGCTCTCCTCACCTGGAGCTAGGCAAAAATGCTCTGTAAGGGAAAGAAGAAAGACAAAAGAGAGCACTTGTCTTAGCTCAAGCTCCACCGCCGTTCAGGACTTCGACGATGTCCTCCCAGGGTCAGCCTCCAAGGGGTGCAGCTTAGGCGCTGACTCTGCTGCGGCAGCCTATGCAGCAGGCATGGTGGTGGTCGCAGTCTTTGCCTCCTCCAGAGAAAGTTCCCACGTGGGTGGCTCTCCCAGCATGGATTCTGGAGGTGGAGTTTCACCTTGCGCTGGATCCCAGAAGACTGAAGCCAGGGGACGCTCAATCATCGGACCAGGCTTTAGGTTGGTCGCAGTGCACTCTCTCTGTCCATGGAAGCGCTGCGGGCTCCCCCTTTGTCCGGTGACTGAGCTTCCCGGCCGATGGATGCTCAGAGGAGGGAGATGGAGATGGAGAGAGTAGGTGAGTTGCTTTCAACAGCAGCAGGTGGAGAGGCCTCAGGGGACTGCTCCTTCTGAGCCTCCCTACCAGGAGTCAGGCAAGACATTTCATTATGAGTTGGAGAGGAATGAAAATTAACTTGCCTGTTAGCCTGGCCATGGATGCTGCCTACTGCTATACAGTGTGGAGTGTCATCCCTCTCCCTGGCTCCGGAGAGCTTGGACCCCATCATGGGAGGAATAGGAACCACCCCCGGCATCATGGAGACAGAGACTTCCGAAGACGGCATGGAGAGGTTCCGAGCAGCGGAAGGAGCCGTCGAGGAGACGGACTGTGTGGCAGCTGGAGAAGAAGGACAGGTTGGGGTGATAGCCAGCAAGGACGAGTTGGAAGAGGGGGCTGCCGCGGAAATGGTCTCACAGGATGAAGGACGGGCTGCTGGCAAGGGGGAGATGGGGCTTCTCCGGTGATCCAGGGCTGGAGTTGAGGTGGGATGGAGCTCTGGTGACAGGGGCGGGACTGGAGCGGACAGGCTGACGGAGGAGGACGGCTACTTACGCCGCGAACGGCACCTCCGTGTCAAGGGCTGCTCCAACTCTGACAATTTCCTCTCGGGCTCCTCCTTCGTCTGGAACCCCAGGGTCGGTGAACACTCAGAGGGAGCAGGAGGAGATAGGGAGAGGGTAAGTGGAATGACAGTGGCTACAGCAGGTGGAGAGATCTTTGGGGACTGCACACCCAGAGACTGTCTATCAGAGAGCAGGCAAGAATTTTCAATAATTTAGAAAAAGAAAGGAGGAAAACTTGGCCGTTCTCCTGGCTGACGGTATCTCCTGCTGCAGCTAGCTAGGGATAGCTCCACACATTGGTTGTAACGGGGCTGGACTCCTCCATTGACTGTGGAGAAGCCTCCTTGAACAGCGCTGGAGAGGAAATGGCGGCCACCGATCTCTCCTCCTCCAGGCGGCGATCAATCTCCTCCAGCAAAGTCAATCTGCGTTCCTCCCACCCCCACGGAGAATGAGTGGAACCGAGTTCTGGAGACACGGGCGGGGCTGGAGCGGGAGAGGTGAGGAAGGAGGTATGCCTTTCACGTCCCAAACGCCTCTTCCGCATTGGGCGCCACTTCGCCGCTGGCGATTCCCTCCCAGGCTCCTCTCTCCGCAGTGCGAGGAAGGAATGAAGAATGTCCTCCGACTCAGGGAAAAACAACAGGTCGGGACATTCCTGTAATACTTCCGCTGTGGTATCCTGGATGACACGAACAGCCTCGAAGGAATACTGCCCTTGCGCCCGGGAAAAGGCGTCCTTCAAACGGACCAGCCCTTGCTGCTCCGCGTCGCTTCAAAAGTCTTTTACGGCTGCAACAGCAGGTAGGAAAAAATGCACAAAAATGAAAAAAGGCACGCTACGCACTGCTTGTGCTCTAATGGCGGCAGCTTACTGTCATATTCGCTGCGTAAACTGCAGCGAACATATGAAATAACAGCGAGCCCAAAGTGCAGTATGCAACGTGTTTTATTGACAAAAGGTTAATATGCAACAGAGTCCAAACAACAGTCGCTATGACATGAATGAGACAACCGGCTCCAGCTTCGTTGCTAACGTTAAATGCCAAACGCGCTCCAGACAGGGTAGGAGTGGAGAGGAAAGGCATAAACAAGGGGGGACTTACGTATATGTTGGAGTGGAAAGGCTCTGAACAACACTATTCAGTCCAAAAAAAGAGTCAACTGTCACGAGCCAGGAAGTTCAATGTTGACATTTGAAGCTGCCGCAACAACTGGTCGCACTCAACTCTATTAATACACAAGCCTAAATGAGCGCAAGTTGACACAGCTGTGTAGTGACAGGTGCGTGACTGATTGAACTAAGTGTGTGTGTGTGTGTGTGTGTGTGTGTGTGTTTGTGTGTGGTGATTCAAGCAACTGGTGAGTGTCTGGTACGAGGGGAAAAGCGTGACTGTAGGACTGACAGAGAGCAAGGCTCAATCTGCCAGCTGGAATTAATAAGACATTATCAAAACCTACAGCGACAAGTCATGGACGGGGTGGCGACCCCAAACATGACAGAAGGGAACAGATTTCTGGTTTTGGTCCTGGCCAATCAACGACCCTGATTTTTCTTCTTCGCTGAAATTTTTTTTTTCCTGGTCAGTGGTGGTTTTGGCTACAGCGCCCCAAACGAGTAATTGTTGTAACTACATGATGTTGTTCAGGCAGTTTGGTCCACTGCAATGTGAACACAAATAAATGAAAGTGTGAAAATTCTCGGCATTTCCCACCCAGTTGAACCAAGACACCCAGACCATCCTGGTCTGAATGCAGCCTAAGATAAAAAACGCTTGCTGAAGAGACCTCCATTTATAATTCCTGGGTTCATGTGTAATAATGGCTAAATATAGGTAATGTTATCATGCATCTAAACTCTAATGTTTAATAGATTATCTTTTTCCCTTTGTGTAATAACCATATTGCAACATTACGCTTTTGGAGGCTAATATTATTAAGTAAGACAAATGTGTGTTTCATACAGTGAATCAATACAAATTTAAAACACTGATTTTGAAGTTTGAAATAACCTCTATAAAATGTCAATATGTTTTGTCCTGCTTTTCTCCAGCTTAGTTAACTTTTTAAAAAATTTGGACAGTGTTATTACAAACAACTTGGGGGGGGGGGGGTGCATGATATAATTTACATATCCGTAAACAAAATCTGCAAAACATACATTCTAGTATAAGGCTTCCATACTTATTGTATGATCTTCTTTATTTTTTTCTGTTTAAGTTTATTTTTAGGTACTCGAAGAGAGAGCGGCCTATAGCAATTTGCACACTATGCCCTTATGCACTGTGTGGCTGAGACTCTCACCTGCCTTAGACACCTTGAACTAATCTAATGCCAAAACCAGACCTGTGAAGTTAAGGCTACATCAAGGACAGGAACGGACAGGCAGTTCCGATGGCTGGACTGGTGCCATTGGAACTGCCTCCAGATCAATGCGAGGAAAACTAAGGAGCTGGTGGTGGACTGCCACAGGTAAGGACAACCCCTCACAGCACCAGTAAACATACAGGGAACAGACATTGAGATGGTGACATCCTACAAGTACCTTGGTGTTCATCTGAACAATAAACTAGACTGGTCACAAAATACCGACGCACTCTACAAGAAGGGACAGCGCCGGCTGTTCCTACTGAGGAGGCTCAGGTCTTTTGGTGTACAAGGGGTGCTGCTGAAGACATTCTACGACACGGTGGTGGCATCAGCCATCACTTTTGGAGTGGTCTGCTGGGGCAACGGCATTACAGCAACCGATAGGAAGAGACTGAACAAACTGATCAAGAAAGCTAGATCTGTCCTGGGGCAATGCCTTGATCCAGTGGAGGAGATAGGAGAGAGAAGGATGGTGGCTAAACTGTCATCTCTGCTGGAGTCCGAGTCCCACCCTATGCAGGACATATTGAACACACTGAGGAGCTCATTTAGCAATAGACTACATCATCCTAGGTGTGCAACCGAGAGGTTTCGCAGGTCCTTCCTACCTACGACTGTCAGACTGTATAACCTAAGCAGGGCTGCTCGCAGAGATAGCAAAAAAACGTGACGACCTAATAGTACTGAATGCAAAAGACGCAACAGACTTACACTAATGGTCCCCTCCAGTATACAACTAGGACAATATCAGTCGCTATGGAGGGTGACAATATGTATGGGTACATATTCATACTATGTAGGATAACTAAGTAGACGGTTATGCTGTTTATTCCATCTTGCTACAATGCTCCGCACTTTGTATATATATACTTATATATTTATATATTTATGTGTACGTATGTATATCCACTGCTCTTATTTATATTTTTCTTATCTTCTTAATTATTGCTCTGAGTATTGCTATCCCTGTGCTGTTGCAATCCTGAAATTTCCCCATTGTGGGACTAATAAAAGCTTATCTTATCTTATCTTATCTTATCTTAACATAAGGAAAACTTTCACAGCTTTTCGATGTGAACCATCTCCCTGACCTAACTATTTCAACAAACACTTGCTTTCTTGGCAGGAAGTTGCTTTTTCTCAGCATTTCCCCATTCTCCCTTAACAAACATGTATATTGGAACACAGGGTCTGCTAGTTTAGCTCTTCCAGGCAGCAAAGCATGTGACCTATATTAACCTCCAGGTCTTTATCTATCTTGATGGCATTAAAAGTTTTACATTTATGTGTGGAGACTGAAGCGGCATGAAATAAAGCAGCGTTGGTAAAGGTTTTATGCAGGTTTATTAAATCATACCGCCTTCACGGGAACTCGGCTCCAGCCCATAGTGTGAGCAGGCTGAAGCTGAATTCCTCAGGCTCTCAGAGAGGAGACACAGTGTGTGTCAGCAGCAGTTGCAGGAATCAGATTGAGAGGATGAACATGAAAATCAGACAGCTTATATACTCAGCTCAGACAATAGATCAAAGACATTCACAGTGTGAGATATGGGCATTTGCATATGAGAGACACACATAACAATTTTTTTTTTTAATTTTATTTTTTTGTTACTTATTTGTACCCGTAGGTAGACTTGGTTTGCAGTCTGGTGACAAGCCACCGGCTTGTCACCGGCTTGTCACCAATCTCAATGAGGAGATTGCTGGCCAGGAAGTCGCCACTGCTCCAGCTGCAGGACAAAAGAGGTTACAAGGCACATCTACATATTGATATCAGTGTCTAGGTCACAGTGAGGACAGGAAGCATGAAACACAATGCATGAAAGGCACATTAACATCACAGTAGTGAACCAGAAGAAGCGGGGCTGCCTGTAGACATTAATACACACATTTCACTGTTCTGTTAATTGCTCTAGCCGAGCGCTGTGTCTGTCCAGTCTGTTGTGGGGGTTACACCAACCCACCACAGAGACAATATTTTAGGCTAGGCCTGTACGATATGACAATATATATCGCATGACGATATAAAAACATCTATCATTTCATAGAATACTCTATCGTTTATGTTGTGTTTTATAATGCACATACTCCTGTTTCTTGAACAGTGAGCCCAGCAGAACAGCTGTGTGGTGGGTGGCTAGGTTTCAGTCCAGTGGTTACTAATTCCAAACTACTGGTTTGGTCATATAGCTTCTACTCCTGTTTGCCAGGGATGTGGGACTGTTTTCCATCGTACTGCATCAGAGAAGATAGTCCGTTAACCTCGTTTTAATCGGAGTTACATAATGTTAACACCAAGTCTAATTGTAAAACAGCAAATGCTAAATGATGATGCTAAGTTGTGCTAATTGGAAACATTGTAGTATATCAGACCATTGTCACTTTTGTTTAAATGACTGCTGAGTTTCCTCACTCCCCCGCCAAAAAAAAAAAAAAAAAATCCTTAGTGAGGAAAATTCTTGATCTGAACACCTCCGCTCTACCACTGAGGCAAAGGGCAAAGAGGAATTCCTCACTAGCTCTTGGCCAGTAATGGAGGTGCATTTTATAGTGTCGGGACCTGCACCACTGAACAATTACTCATGGAGGGGGCTGTCACAGTTTTGTCTGAAAAAAAACAAAAAAAAACAAAAAAAAAACTTGTTAAAGCTGCAAAAATGCATGATGGTGGTGTATACAGGCAAAATAAATAATAAATAAATTAAAATAAGTCGGATGAGCAAGTAAGCTCTTAATGTTATTTATTTGATTTCTAATCATTTTAATTAGTCAAGCAGCAAAAATGAATAAAGTTAAAGTCATCAGATGTGTTTTATTACATTACCTTTTGTGTCTTTGATTTTCAGGTCATGACCAATCTGAAATATTTTTACTCAGAAGCAAACAGGTTAAATCAGGCCAGAACTGTCATGATCAGGTGAGCTTGTGCCCTCCTCCCTTCCTGTGAGAGGTTCCCAGCTTTGCAGGTAATCATCATCTGTGTGAGTGGACTCACCTGCTGTCTCTGCCTTGCCAGCGCTAATAAGGACCAATCTGTGAATGCTTCAGTGCTGGCTCGTTGGGTATACTGCCTTCCAAGCAAGCAAGTACGTTATGCTCTAATTCTAAGGAATTGTGTCTAATTCCTCTTCTCGTCCCTTTTCCAGGTTGCTGCCATCTTTGCGGTACGCCTCTGGGCCTCGTTGTGCGCTCACCTGCTCCATCATCCTCATCACCGTTTCTGTTATATCTGTCGCCCTTTACGTTACTCGATATAACAAATAATAACTCGGACCATACGACGTATCGTTAACGGTTTATTGGCGAGCAGCCACTCATAGCACACAGCCAACGACAACACACTCAACACATACACTACATTTCCCAAAATGCTTTGCAGCAAAGGCACTACGATGGGTGCTGTAGCAAGCCAAAATATATGACATCTCCTCCCCTCTTACAATAGATGTCCTAATGGAGATATCAAGTGTCTGCTGCAGTTCTTGTGTCTTTGTTTGTCTCTTTTTTTTTCTTCTTTTAATTATTATGCTGCCTTAGGAGTGAGGGTAGACTACCTCATCCCATAACTGTACCCCTGGGGATTATTCTGCCCCATAAATGTGGGTCAGTTGCTGTCTAGTCTAATAACTCAGACGGACAGGAGGCCGTTGCTCCCTGGTAGGGTATCGGCGCTCTGCAGGAACATGAGTCTGTGTTCTTTCTAATGTGGAGGTTGCTTCTGGTGCTGATGCAGAAGAAGATGTTACATCTCCAGCTGGAACTCCGGTCTCTGAAGTGGTTGAGTTCTGCACTGGTGTAGGTGGATCGTTAGAATATCCAAGAGACGGTTCTGCAGGCGCTGGTGGTGTCTGCAGGAGTTGATCCACGTGCCTTTTCCAAACACTGTCAGTGGTTTGAACTGTATATGAGACTGGTCCAGTTTGTGCGATAACAGTTGCAGGAACACACTTAGGTTCACCTCTGTAGTTCCTGGCCAGCACAGATTCTCCTGACGTGAACACTCTGTCCTTTGCCCGATGTCCTCTGTGCATAATTTGTTTCTCTTGTTGCTTTTGCACAGTGTCCTTTAATCCTGAGGGTTTCAAAAGGTCAAAGGTAGTGCGCAGATCTCTCTTGAACATCAGACTAGCAGGGGTTGTCTTTGTGATTGCATGTGGAATGTTGCGGTAGTTTAGCAGGAACTTGTGCAGTCTCTGATGCAGTGTTCCTTGACCTTGTGATGCTTTCAATGCATGTTTCATTGTCTGCACAAACCTTTCTGCAAGGCCGTTCGTCGCAGGATGGTATGGAGCTGATTTAATGTGCTGCACTCCATTAGCTTGTAGAAAAGCATCCATTTCTTGTGAAACTAACTGAGGTCCATTGTCAGAAACTAGTTGTATAGGAGACCCAAAACGACTAAACATTTCTCCTAATGCTTCTGTGGTCTTCTCTGTGGTGGTTGACCTCATAATAGCCACTTCAGGCCATTTACTGTGTGCATCCACAGCAACGAGAAACATTCTGTCCTCAAACGGGCCTGCAAAGTCAATGTGCACACGATGCCATGGCTCCTGTGGGAACTCCCAGGGATGGAGAGGAGCCAATGGTGGGTTGTTCCGTACCTTGTGACACGATGAACAACTTTTGGCTATTTCTTCAATCTGCTTGTCAATGTTTGGCCACCAAAAATAGCTTCTCGCTATTTCTATCATTCTCACGATTCCACTATGTCCTGCGTGAAGTTGCTTTTAACACTTTTGTTCGACATGACAGGGGAATAATCACTCTCCTCCCCCACAGCAAACAACCCGACTGAACAGACAATTCTGTCCACTTCCCAAGGAAGGGCTTCAAGGTTGCGTCATCACCCGCAGGTTGTCCTTTAATGATCAAGTCCATGACTGCAGACAACACAGGGTCATTTCTAGTCCCCTTTTTCACCTGCACAGCTGAAACAGGTGCGTTTTCTACCTCTGTGAAGTAGAAGATGTCCACAGTGCTTGACTCTGGCTTCATGACAGGAAGTGGTAATCTGGATAACCCATCTGCATTACCATGACAGTCTGACTTTCGATACCTGATGTCATAGGAGTGTCCTGACAACAGCAATGCCCACCTCTGCAGTCGGGACGCTGCAAGAGATGGTATTCCTGTGTATGGTCCAAGGATGGTTGTGAGAGGTCGGTGGTCAGTAAAAAGTGTAAACTTCCTTCCGTACAAGTACTGGTGGAATTTTCTCACACCAAACACAATGCTCAGAGCCTCTCTTTCTAGTTGAGCATAGTTAGCTTCTGCCTTGTTTAATGTCCTTGACGCAAAAGCGATTGGCTTTTCCTCACCATCTGGCATTACGTGGGAAATCACCGCCCCTACGCCATAAGGAGAGGCGTTGCAGGCAAGCTGGATCGAAAGTGAAGGGTTGAAGTGGGTCAGAACCTCTGATGCTGTCAGCGCATCCTTTGCCTTCTGAAAAGCTTCCTGACAGCTTGCTGTCCCCCTCCATGCTTCCTCTTTGCGCAGCAGGTTATGCAGTGGTTTTAATAGTGATGCCAAGTTTGGTACGAAACGTCCATAATAGTTCAGCAGTCCCAAGAAAGACTTCAGCTGACTGACATTTTGGGGTGGAGGTGCATCCACAATGGCTGTGATTTTCGATGGTGCAGTGTGTAGTCCCTTAGCATCGATCACATGACCTAAGTATTCCACGGATGACTGGAAAAACTCGCATTTATCCTTGTGGATTATCAATCCATATTCCTCCAGTCTCTTGAGAGTTGCATCCAAGTTGCGCAGATGCTCTTCATCATCTGCTCCTGTACACAGGATATCATCCAGGTAGCACTGCACTCCTGGTAATCCACTCAGGATTTGATCCATAGCTCGCTGAAACAGTGCTGGAGCAGATGTGATGCCAAAAGGCAGTCGGCGGTATCTGAAGAGTCCTTTATGGGTGTTGATAGTCAGCATTTCACGTGACTGCTCGTCTACATGCATTTGTAAATAAGCTTGGTTGAGATCTATTTTGCTGAACTTTTGTCCCCCACTCAGCCCCGCAAATAAGTCATCAATCAGTGGAAGGGGATACTGCTCTGCTGTTAGTACAGGGTTTACTGTTACCTTAAAGTCTCCACAGGTTCGGATTCCTCCGTCCTTTTTGGGTACTGGAACTATGGGCGTGGCCCACTCACTGGTTGTCACAGGCTCCAGAACTCCATTCTTGACCAGAGCATCCAAGTCAGCCTCCACCTTTGGTCTGATGGCGTACGGCACTGGTCTGGCTTTCATGAACACTGGTTTACTGTCAGGTTTGACATGCAGCTTCACTATAATTTTTTTCATGCTGCCTAACTCATCACGAAAAATCTTTTTGTGCTTTTCCAGTATGGCCTGCAGCTGAGTGGAACTGTGTGACAGCTTCCTTACTTCTTGCCAGTCAAGTTGGATTTTCTTTAGCCACACACGCCCCATTATAGCTGGACAGTTGTTCTTGGTAACATAAACTGGAAGCTCAGCAGTTTGGCCATTGTACTGAACAGTTACCTCTGTCATCCCTTTCATGGGCACTTGGTGTCCAGTATACGCCCTGGAGACGGTGTCTGAAGGTCAGAGCGGACAATGTTTCAGAAACTTCTTGTAAATGCCATGCGACACAAGTGATGCCTTTGATCCGGTGTCTATCTGCATTTTAATAAAATGTCCCTCCACTTTTGGTTTAGTCCAAAAGCCTTCTGAGCCTTCATTCACATTCATAATCCGGACAGTATTTATTGCAGTTGACACCTCTTCCTCTGAGGAGTCGCTCACTCTGTCCTCGCCATGTTTAACTGTGTGAACATTTCTTTTCTTTTTGTATTTTACCATGTCACTTTTATTCCTTGTCTTTGGGCCTTTGTCTTTGCTCCTTTTGCTTCTACATGCCCGCTGCACGTGGCCTTTTTTCCCACAGTTGTTACAGTCCATCTCTTTGTACCAACAGTCATTAGGAAGGTGTCCCACCTTGCCACAGCGGAAACATGGCCCTGTTGCATTGGTTTTACCACTGTTGAGCTTATGTACTCTGCCTGTAGCATGCAGTTGGTGTGCTTCTTTGGAAGCCATCTCCATCATCACACTAATGTTAATGGCTCTTTCAAGCATCAAATCACTTTCTGTGAGTAACTTCTTCTGTGCTGCTTCATTTCGTAGTCCACACACAAGCCTGTCTCTTAATGTGTCATTTAAAACATCTTTAAATTCACAGTGTTCGGCTAACTTGCGTAGTGCTGCAACAAACATGTTAACAGACTCACCCTCTTCTTGGTTACGTCTGTGAAACCTGTATCTTTCTGCAATCACTAGAGGCTTGGGTGAGAAGTGGTGGGTTAGTGTGTCCACCAGTTCTTTGTAGGTTTTAGAGCCTGGCTTTACTGGCTGTAGGAGGTTGCGTAGTAGGTTAAATGTCTTGGGACCCATCACACTCAGAAAAGTGGGCACTAACTTTTCATCCGTTATTCCATTGGCCGCGACGAAATAGTCAAAGCGCTCTGTATAGGAGCTCCATTGCTCCGCGCTCTCATCAAAGGGCCCGATAGAGCCAATGACTCCAGCCATTTTAACACTCCTGGTTGAATGTCGCTCTTTCCCTCGCGGCTCCTTTCTGTAACGTCGTTTCTTCCCTCCGGCGTTACTCACGGAGTTTTTTTTTTTGTCCTTAACGGTTTCCACTGCTCCGCTCCTCCCCGCTTAGCAGACAGCCCGCAGCATCCACCTCAGCACAGTGGCGCGGTGTATCACCCTGTCAGCACGAAGTAGCGGTGGGAAAAAAAAAAAAACGACAAAAAAAACTCCTCCGTCGCGGACTGCAGCGTCGGTCCAGACGTCCTCGTCGCCACTTTTTGTTATATCTGTTGCCCTTTACGTTACTCGATATAACAAATAATAACTCGGACCATACGACGTATCGTTAACGGTTTATTGGCGAGCAGCCACTCATAGCACACAGCCAACGACAACACACTCAACACATACACATACACTACATTTCCCAAAACGCTTTGCAGCAAAGGCACTACGACAGGTGCCGTAGCAAGCCAAAATATATGACAGTTTCAGCTGCCTATCTCCACCCGGTCAGACACCTCACCCAGCTCCACTCCTCTCCTACTCCCTGCCAGCCTCATCCTGCTGGTTCGTTTATCCCTGCTGGGTCTCTCTGTCTGGTTCTCTGCTCAGCTCCCGTAAGTTATAGTTTGTCATGTCCCTTTCCCGTTCTCCCTCCTCTTACTAACTGGCTCTCTTCCCCATCTAACAGGTTGAGGCCTCCTCTGGTGAGTGGCGTCTTTCCTTAACTGTACGTTCCCCTTTTGGATTAATAAATTGTGGTTTACTTAGCTTCTCTGTGTCGTGTGTGTGTTTTCTCTGGTGTGGCACCCTGCAAGTGAGCTGACCATTCTCTCAACATGACAAGAATGGCAGGCTGCAGGCTCTAGCTCCACACTTAAATTTTCACTGATTTAAACTAGCAGCTAATTTATATCTGCAGATCGTAGCGATGGACAATGTTCTGATTTTCAGACATTTTTTATGTGTTTTTTTTATCCTCCTCTGGCTCAGGAAATATTTAACTTATTGATGTTTGCTTTTTATTCATGTGATATGATTTAGAAGAAAAACCTCAAATGTATAAGAATCGAATCTCAAATGCACATTAACCTTGACGCCTGAATTTATTTCCAATTATGAAAAAAAAAATCACTTGTGTTTTTGCTTTCAAGTAGATGCTAAATTAAGTTGAGAAAGATAATTTGACTATAGCACATAAAATAGATATAATTTTAGGTATGATGCAAATTAGCGACAACAGGTATCTATCATAAAAAAATTGTAAAAAAGCACCTGTTCCCATCTCAAGTATGAGGAGACTTTTATTTATGCAACAAAGTTATTTTCAGTATTTTCAACTCTCATGACTGCCAAACTATAATAAACCACTACAATGAACTATAAAAAACACATTATAAACACAAAACACAAGCAATGAACAAGAACAAAAACCTGCTGGAAACACCTCTTTCCTCCCACTCAGTTTGACTGTCCTTTCAATGCGAAGAGTGTGCATTGCTTCAGTTTATTTGTGGAATTCCCGAAAGCAGTTGTGGTTTTTGTTGAGGCACAGATGAATGTTGCACTTTGCACATTTGTACACAGTCTGGCCCTTGCATTGTGGAAGTTTGCAGCGTTGCCGCCCATTTTCCACCTCTGGCCAGTGTCCCACAGCATCTGTGGGGACTTCCTGTGCAGGAATGGCCTTGGCTGGACCTCGACGTTTCTTCCTCTCAAACTGCCATTCAATGTCAGATGAAGGCCGCCCCCTTTTCTTCTCCATCAGGTCCTTCCCTTCCATGCAGAGGGCCTGTGCGATGGACGATCTGAATTCCAGCAAATCCTTCTTCTTCTTTCTGAGTACACCTAGTGACTCACAATCATGCCGATACAACAACCAGCTGTTCACTATTACCATATCCACAAAGTGAAAAAACAACCGGTGGTAGTATTTTTTGGACCTGATGTGGATGCGGTAGTAGGCGATCAGTGCATCAAGAGCATCAACGCCACCCATGAACTTGTTATAAAGGCTGATGATGCTTGGGCATTCCACAGACACGTTCCTTTTCAGTTTTCTATCCCATCTTTGTATCATGGAAACGGGCTGGGCGCTGGAAAAAGTGCTGGCAACAATCACGCCTCTATTGTCAAACCACTTGACTGCTCTAATGTCCACATTATCCACCATGGCCTGCTGCTCTTCAAATGTCCCTCTTCCCTTCTCCTTCATCTCTGAGTCTGCACTGAAACTGCACCCATGCAGACGATGTTGCTGCACAGTCCCAAGGGCTGGTATCCCCTTGTTTGCAAGAGCAACAAACAGATTCAAGGAGGAAAATCAGTTGTCAAAGTACAGCAGGTGGTTGACATTACTATGGATAACTTGTGTAAGCTTTAGCACAATGTTTCCACTGGCTCCAATGTCTGGTTGTCTGGTAGAGTTTTAGAATGGCGGTTTCTAAAGAAAATGTGTGTGAATGTTGAACACCATCTAAATACGGCACCTTATTTGCGGCCGTTGTGGCCGACGGAGGTTATCCATTGTGGCTGAATGTAGCGAATTAGCATCACACCGAAATCGTCTAATATCTTCAAAAACATTCGTCATAGGTACTCCATTCCTCCATGGTAGTGATAAAAGTATACAATAAGCCTGTACATATTTTTATCTTAGTACAACTTACCTGAGATTGGACAATTTTTCTACGATTGTCTTCTGAAAATGCAGACGTGGCACGAGGCGAGTGTAGCAATCAGGAAATGGATGGTGCTCCGTCTCTGACCGTTCCTACGAGAAACTAATGCTTGCAAAAGGTTCCTAGGTATGTGTTGGAAGTGCATCAACTGGTAGTGGAGGAATATGGACGGTATTTTGGTTGCATTTGGAGCGGAAGCGGATTGATGCGAATTTGCGACAATCAACGTCAAGGGGTTAAAAACTATAACAACACTGCAAAATTATGAGGGGGAAAAGGTGCATGGAAAAAAAAAGTTAAAAAAAAAGAGAGATGGTCCTTTTTATGTGATTATCTAAACTGTAGAATTTACAGAACATGTATACCATGATATATGTCGTTATCATTATGCAAGATGACTTATATTGTGATATGAATTTTTGATCATATCGCATAGCCCTATTTTGGGCTATTCTATGCAACTACATATTTGCTACAAAAAGATTTAAGATGAACCTTTAGACTTCCTCCCTGGACCACTGACCATAGAACCTTAAATAAAGTCAGAACTAAGAAGGATTTACTCACCCCAGAACCACAAGATTTGTCCGGTCCAAAAGTTTTAATGCCACAAAATGTGACCTTTTTTTTTAAAAGCACACACTTGGAAAAAAAATGCTTAAAAAGCAAAATGATCCATGCAAACTGTGAAAATGTGGTTAGAGACAGTTTAAAAAAAATAAAAAGGCTCTCTTCTGCATGCAGAGCAGTGTGATTTATCTACGGAGATAAACACAAAGCCGTTCACAGCAGCCCAAGCTTCACACATGGTTACAGAGTGAAATACACAAAAATGATCTTAAAAACTTAGTGAACCACACAAAAATGAATTTAAATTAAGATTACATTACATGAAAACCACCAAAAGAGTATAAATGACAAAACTCAAAAATAAGCAGTAATAAGAAACCACAAAAGAATACATAAAAATAACACTAAATCAGGCTAGAAAATGAATAAAACTAAAGCTGCCTTCACACCAAATACGAACAGGTGGCGCAATCCATACAAAGTCATTGGAAAGAGGCGAGCACATGCGAAACCACGCATTCGCGCAGTCACGTCCAAGGGACAGTGATAGCTCTGAGATTATCCCATCACCGGGATAAAAGTATCAACATTGGAGAGTAAACTAGTTTGAAAATGAGACTGACACTCACCTGGAGACAGAAGGACAGGGAGCTCTTCAGCTGGAATTGGGATGCCGGAGTTATTTACCAGCAGATTCCTGCCACGGACGTGGTAACAAGGCTAGCAAGGTAGCAATGGAAACATTCATAATCTTGTAAAGTTTTGGAGACAGGGAAAACTTTTTCAGGTGAGCCCCCCATTGGATAAAGTAAACCTAAAGCATGATGTTATTTTGGGGATTTCCACAGTAGGTTGAACACTGCTGCAGAAATTATTAAGGCAACTTCCCCTGTCTGCGTCTTACTCAGATGGTGAATTCATGTCTATTTGTGTTTACATGGAGTTATAATGTAATCGTGCTGCACGGAAAATTTGCTCGTTTTGCTGTGGTGTGAAGGCACCTTAAGAATGAAGAATGACCAGAATCCTGTTGAAGGTCCAGATGTTAGGGTACCAGAGTGTCTCCCAACAACAGCCCTCGAAGAAGAGCTTCCATGGACTTTTATTGACAATGATCCCTATTCACCACCCCTGAAGATTGTGTGATGCCACTTCAGTGGATCCTTAACAGTAATTTAGAATATAAATGTGTTTAAAATTTTTATATGTTCAAAAGTATATTCCTTATTTTCTTAATAACAGTATTGGCCTACACACCAGTTTCTCAGTTCCTCTGAATTAATATAAATTATAAATTTCAAATTTGGCAAATCTGAGGATTTCCCTGATTAATTTTGAGCAAATTTATCATGCTGAAAATGGCAGTCTATACATAAACTTCAAACACAGTTAATACCAATGATCAAATTGTAGCGTATCACTTTTTGAATATATTTGCTGGAGTTTTTCCCACTCTGTAGTAAATAATTCTCTTTTTCAGTTATCATCTCATGTATTTGGATATTCTGCACAACCGCCTTCATTTAAAGCGTCAAATGAAACTGTGATCTCTAAAATAATCGCAATAATAGTTTCACAAATAAAAATTTCTTTCTCATCAGTTTGTATGTAAAAGGCTGCTGAACTGGAGAAAGTCCTACAGGGCCTGAAATGTGGAAAGGCAGCAGGATACGATAACATCTTCCCAGAATTCATGAAAAATCTTGGCCCTCGAGCCCTAACCTGGTTGACACAATTCTACACAAGGATCACACAAACAAACTCGATCCCAAAGAAATGGCGGACAGCAAAGGTCATTGCCATCCCAAAACCTGGCAAAGACCACAAACTACCAGCAAGCTACCGCCCAATCTCCCTACTCAGCGTTCCTTACAAAATCATGGCGCGCCTAATACTGCAACGCATTTCCCCAGAAATAGAGGACATTCTAAGTGTGGATCAAGCAGGTTTCTGCAAGGACCGCAGTACAGGAGAACAAGTACTGGCCCTAACCACCTTCATCGAAAATGGCTTCGAGAGCAGACTGAAGACAGGGGCTGTGTTTCTCGATCTTACAGCCGCCTATGATACGGTCTGGCACAAAGGCCTCCTCCTGAAACTTATAAAGGCGATCCCTGCTTGGGCAACAGCAATTATAAAAACCCTGCTGACCAACCGAAGGTTCAGAGTCCACCTCAGTCAGAACACAAGTGCATGGAGAATGCAGAAAAACGGACTCCCACAAGGCTCAGTTCTAGCTCCAACTCTGTTCAACCTCTACATAAACGACCTGCCTACTACAAAATCCCGCAAATTCATCTATGCAGACGACATCTGTTTGGCATTCCAAGCACCAGACTTTGAACCACTGGAACGGGTGCTCACGGAAGATCTTGCCAAACTGGACCAGTTCTGCAAAATCTGGCGCCTAAAACCAAGCCCAGCAAAAACCGTCTCCAGTGTATTCCATCTCCACAATGCAAAAGCTGCCAGAGAACTAAACATCCACCTGAGCGGACTCAAGCTTAAGCATGCCCCAAATCCAACTTATCTTGGAGTGACCCTTGATAGGACCTTATCCTTCAAGGAACATCTAAAGGGGACGGCTGCTAAGGTGAAGGTATGAAACAACCTGCTCTGCAAGCTCGCTGGTGCAAAATGGGGGGCGGCAGTCTCCACCCTGCGCACCTCAGCACTGGCCCTTTCATACTCTGTAGCAGAATATTGTGCCCCTGTCTGGTCCAGGTCATCTTACACACACCATGTAGACACCCAGCTCAACTCAACCATGAGAACTATAACTGGAACAATCCGCTCAACACCACTCCCCTGGCTCTCTGTACTGTCAAACATAGCCCCTCCACACATCCGGCGAGCAGCATTAACTCAAAGGATGATCCAAAAAGTTAAAGATTCTCCTCACTTACCAATCCATGCAGATATCTACACCCCACCCACTGCCCGACTTTCATCCAGACGGCCGATTTGGAAAAACCCTCCCCCAGCTGACTTTACCATCCAGACAGCTTGGCAAGAGGAATGGGAGACCAAGGAGGTCCCAAACAAACAGCTGGTGATAAACCCCAACCAACAGGTCCCGGGCACCAACCTCCCAAGGAGACAGTGGTCTACACTCAATCGCTTCAGGACTGGACATGGCCCCTGCTTGGCCAGCCTTCACAGATGGGGCAGTAGCCCTAGCCCACTGTGCGCATGTGGAGAGGAGCAAACAATGGAACACATCATAGAGGCTTGCCCGCTCCAAAGACTGGAAAAAGGATTACACACCCTCCATACAGCAAACCAGGAGGCAACTGCTTGGCTTAAGGACTTTGCATTCGCTAAATAAATATGTAAAATTATTTTACTTGATTTTTCTGAATGCTATTTCAAAATAAATCACTCATGCATGCAGTGTATAGTTTAATAAGCTATCTGTAAAGGGCTGATAGTTTACCTCTGACACTTTTTGGTTCTTTCTTCAGACCTCCAAGGAAGTCCACCATCCTGAGAGCAGCATGGATATCTGGACTGCTAGGACATGTCTGCTCTTCTTAAACCATACTATGTGACTTCCAGCTGTGTCAGACAAAAGCCCAATGATGTAAGTGATTCATGGCCATATCTTTGTCATGGCACAGGAATGGCGGTTCTGCATCGCTCTGTGAAAGAGTCAGCTTTTGTACCATGATAGCCTGTGGTTGAAATTCTGAATGTGTGAGGAATTTCAATGCTGCTACAACTGTCATCGACTTATCAACCAATAGCGGTCTTGTTCATATTGAAAACCAAACCTGTTGAGCACCAAGTTAATTTTTCAATCCATTAATATGAAAGGACGTTTTAAGAATTAATATAATTAAAATGTTAACTGTGGTTTTGTCTCCTTTAAATATTTTAACTCTACAATTCAGTTGTGCTAAAACAATGACCATTAATTAAATAAAAACAATAATGCAAATTGGACTCTGACTGTAAGTGAGTGACTTTTGAACATGTGAGGCCAACCACCATATCTCTTCATACAATGTCCTTCACCTCATGCTACAGACAGACATTTATAGGCTTACAGTAAAGATTGAAAAGAGATAAACTTTGCTATTTTCCCAGGCTTATGGCCAATATATATATATATATATATATATATATATAGAGAGAGAGAGAGAGAGAGAGAGAGAGAGAGAGAGAGAGAGAGAGAGAGAGAGAGACAGAGAGAGAGAGAGATACATAAGATAAGATAACATAAGATAAGCCTTTATTAGTCCCACAACGGGGAAATTCCAGGATTGCAACAGCACAGGGATAGCAACACTCAGAGCAACAATCAGAAGGCAAGAAAAAAAAAAAGCAAGCAAGCAAGAGCAGCTAATATACATATGTACATATTACTATAAATATATATACATATATACACACAGACACACAGTGTAGAGCATTGTAGCTGGATGGGATAAATATATGAGTATATAAACACACAGTACAGAGCATTGCAGCTAGATGGAATAAATATGTAAATATATAAACACACAGTGCGGAGCAATGTAGCTAGATGGAATAATATGTAGATATATAAACACACAGTACGGAGCATTGCAGCTAGGTGGAAAAAATATGTAAATATATAAACACACAGTGCGGAGCAATGTAGCTAGATGGAATAATATGTAGATATATAAACACACAGTGCGGAGCATTGTAGCTAGATGGAATGAATATATAGATATATAAATATAAACATAAACATAAACACACCCAGTGCGGAGCATTGTAGCTAGATGGAATAAATATGTAAATGGATAAACACACACAGTGCAGAGCATTGTTGCTAGATGGGATGAAACAGCACAACCGTCTACTTAGTTATCCTACACGGTATGATTATGTGCCCATACATATTCTCACCCTCCGTAGCTACCGGTATTTTCCTAGTTGTATGCCGGAGGGGACCATTGTGTAAGTCTATTGCATCTTTTGCATTCAAAAAAACTATTAGGTTGTTACGTCTTTTTGCTATCTCTGCGAGCAGCCCTGCTTAGTTTGTACAGTCTGACAGCCGTTGGTAGGAAGGACATGCAAAACCTCTCGGTTGTGAACCTAGGATGATGTAGTCTGCTGCTAAATGAGCTCCTCAGCGCATTCAGTATGTCCTGCATAGGGTGGAACTCGGACTCCAGCAGAGATGACAATTTAGCCACCGTCCTTCTCTCTCCTATCTCCTCCACCGGATCAAGGCGCTGCCCCAGGACGGAGCTAGCTTTCTTGATCAGTTTGTTCAGTCTCTTCCTATCGGCTGCAGTAATACCACTGCCCCAGCAGACCACTCCAAAAGTGATGCCACCACCGTGTCATAGAATGTCTTCAGCAGCATCATATGTGTTTGCATTGATATATTTTATATTGGCACTTTACTGTGCTGGTTATTTATGTGATCTATGTGCTGGTGAATGTAGAACAAGTTGTGATTGGCCATCATGTCAGAGGGAGGAGAGCAGGATCACAATAACTGAAACACCCTGAGCAGCCTAATTGACTTCTGCATGTCTGAGCTGAACTAACTAGAAAAGCACTCGGAGAGCGCAGACCTCCACCAAGTGTCACAGTTCCCCCCATACAGTGTTTGTGTGTAAGTTTTCAGATTCCTTGACCATGAAAACATATGACTAACAATTGGATTGACAATGATAGGATTAGTGATTCAGTAGTTATTCACGAAAATCACATTTTCCGTAATGGCAGTTTTCTTCTGGACAGTGATCCAGATCACCACCAAAATGTAATCATCTGTAGGATACCCCATTTGTGACAATCTGTGAAAATTTCATGAAAATCCGTCCTTAAGTTTTTGAGTTATCTTGCTAACAAACAAACAAACAAACAGACAGACAAACAGACAGACAGACAAACCAACGCCGATGAAAACATAACCTCCTTGGCGGAGGTAAAGAAGCACTCGGAGAGCGCAGACCTCCGCCAAGTGCCACAGTTCCCCCCATATAGTGTTTGTGTGTACGTTTTCAGATTCCTTGACCATGAAAACATATGATTAGCAATTGGATTGACAATGATAGGATTAGTGGTTCAGTAGTTATTCACGAAAATCGCATTTTCTGTAATGGTGGTTTTCGCCACAGTTCCCACCATACAGTGTTTTTGTGTACATTTTCAGATTCCTTGACCATGAAAACATATGACTAGCAATTGGTTTCACAATGATAGGATTAGTGGTTCGGTAGTTATTCACGAAAATCCCATTTTCCGTAATGGCGGTTTTCTTCTGGACAGTGATCCAGATCACCACCAAAATGTTATCATCTGTAGGATACCCCATTTGTGACAATCTGTGAAAATTTCATGAAAATCCGTCCATAAGTTTTTGAGTTATCTTGCTAACAAACAAACAAACAAATAGACAGACAGACAGACAGACAGACAAACCAACGCCGATGAAAACATAACCTCCTTGGGGGAGGTAATAAATGGTTTGCAGACAGTCACAATGGAGCAGGTCATATCTAAAGATAAACAGAACTCAGTAACCACTGATATTGTGGCACACATATTTGAGTTGCTTAGGCTGCTATTACTGTTGCCCACATCTCAGAATGAACAATAAGCCTGGACCTCCTGGGGATAACAGGAGGATGTGAAATGTGATCTTTTGAGATGGCCTTGAGAGACTTCCTGACCACCAGGGTTTTGGAGGAGAGGAGAAGACCTGGGGGGTTATGTATTGTGTCTTGGGATTAAAGACAATGTGACTCTGTACTTTGATGTCCCAGGTATAAAAGGGACAGATGTGGGAGGATGGATCTCTTTTCTGTTTGAGAGGATGTTGGAGATACGTGAATGATTAATAAACCTGAATTGAGAAATAAACTCAGCCTCATCTTTTCACGCTCTCCACACTGGTGACCTTATGACCTATCATGGGCAGAAACGATTCCCCCGAACCGGACTCGTCAAGAACCAGCCGGGCAAACACAGTCTCAGTCAAACTACCAGAATTCTGGCAGGACAACCCGGACTCCTGGTTCCTCTTGGCCGAGCCTCAGTTCGCTCTCAGGGGAATAACGGCAGATGACATGAAATTCTATCACGTTATCGCCAAGCTCGACAACCGCACAGCTCGACATGTGCAGAGCCTGGTGCAGTGCCCACCCGCTGGCGACAAATACGGCGGGTTGAAGGCTGCGCTCATTCAGCGTTTCACTCCCTCAGCCCAGGAGAGAGCTGAGCGACTCCTGGCCCTGAACGACTTGGGAGAAAGCACGCCTGTCGACCTGATGGAAGACATGCTGAGGCGGAGAGGCTCAGATGATGACGATTTCCTTTTCGCCCACATTTTCCTGAGAACCCTACCGTCGGAGACGAGGGCGAACCTGGCAGCTTCATAGTTTGTGGCCCAGCGGGACTTCCGCGCACTGGCCCGGGAGGCACAGCGGATTCTCAACGCCAGCAGACGGCACACGGCCACCGCAGCAGCAACAGACCTCGGCGCGATGGCCAGGAATGGCAGGGGGCCAGAGGCGGTGGAGGCAGAACCACCGGCAACGGCGGCGGTGAAGATCAAACATCGCGGAGGAGACGACCTCTGTTTTTACCATCGCCGCTTCGCAGAGAGGGCACGCAAGTGTATTCCACCGTGTCAGTTCAAGAGCTCGGGAAACGCCAGAACAGGGAGTCGGTAGCAGCTGCGGCCCTCGGTGAACAGAACAAGCTGCTCTACTTGACGGATGCGCGTTCTGGGAGACAATTCCTCGTGGACACGGGCTCCCAAGTGAGTTTCATCATGCCAACCTATGCCGTTTTTGCAAAAGCTCGGCGCTTGAATGCAGCTAAACTGACCATAGCGCGCGAGGAGTTTGCCAACCTTGAAAAGTTGGGCATCATCCGGCGTTCGAATAGCCCATGGGCTTCCCCGCTCCACATGGTCCCTAAAGCGGACGGCTCGTGGCGACCTTGCGGTGATTTCCGCAGGTTGAACAATGCTACAGCGCACGACCGCTACCCAATCCCCCATATTCAAGATTTTTCCATTCATCCCGCGGGGGTGCGCATTTTTTCTAAAATAGACTTGGTTTGCGGGTATCATCAAGTCCCAGTACGCGCTGAGGACATTCCCAAAACATCGGTAATAACTCCGTTTGGCCTTTTTGAGTTTTTGCGCATGCCATTTGGGCTTAAAGGCGCTGCGCAGACGTTCCAACGCATGATGGACGCAGTGTTGCGCGATCTCCCATTTTGTGTTCGTCTACCTGGACGACATTTTGGTAGCCAGCGCATCCGAAGAGGAACACGAAAAACACCTCACGGCAGTTTTCCGGAGGTTGGCAGAGCACGGGTTAATAGTCAACCCAGTGAAGTGTCAGTTCGGGGTGACGCAGATTGATTTTTTGGGGCACCGCGTCTCTCCAGAAGGAGCGGTCCCGCTGCCCGACAAAGTGCGCGCAGTAACAAATTTTCCCCAACCACAAACGGTCAAAGCATTACAGGAGTTTTTGGGAATGGTGAATTTTTATAACCGTTTCCTCCCACGCGCAGCGCAGCTCATGCAACCATTGTATGCTGCGCTAAAAAACCAAAAACCCACAAATGCAATCGAATGGTCCCCGGAGTGGGAACGCACATTCTCGGAGGTTAAAGCAGCCCTTGCAGATGCTGCGTTGTTGGCACATCCAGACCCAACGGCCCGCATAGCGCTCACTACTGATGCATCAGACGTGGCCATAGGGGCGGTTGTAGAGCAGCATGTTGCCGGGGCTTGGCAGCCGCTTGCCTTTTTCAGCAGGACTTTGCGCGATGCCGAGCGAAAATACAGCGTGTTCGACAGGGAGTTGTTGGCGCTCAACTTAGCCATTCGCCACTTCCAGTTCTGGTTGGAAGGTCGGCGTTTCAAGGCGTTTGTCGACCACAAGCCGCTGACTTTCGCGATGGCCAAGGTTTCAGAGCCGTGGTCGGGCCGGCAGCAGAGGCAGCTGACTGCAATTTCAGAGTTTACTACCGATATTCAACACGTAGCGGGTAAACTTAATGTAGTGGCAGACTGTCTCTCGTGCGCCGTAACTGCTCCAGTCGGCGCAGGGGTAGATTATACTGCCATGGCCGCGGAGCAAAATAGCGGCGCGGAAGTACGCGCGGCCCCAGTCCGCGTGGGGATAGATTATGCAGCCATGGCCGCGGATCAGGTTAGCGATGCGGACGTGTGCGCGCTCCAGTCTGGACCAACAGGGTTAAGGCTGGAGAAGCAGGGTGCTGCAAAATGATATGCCCCCACTAATCTGCGACGTCTCCACCGGGGGACCGCGCCCGGTGGTCCCGACCGCGTGACCCGGGCGTGCGCGCGTCGGTCAAAATGGTAGGAGAGAAGTTTGTGTGGCCAAGCCTGCACAAACACGTTAAGGAGTGGGCAAGAGCCTGCGTGGCTTGCCAGCGGGCCAAAATACACAAACACACTACAGCCCCCTTAGAGCCGTTTCATATCCCGGCTAAGAGGTTCGATCATGTGCACGTCGACCTCGTAGGCCCCCTCCCGCCGTCACAGGGGTGCACGCATCTTTTGACAATGGTGGACCGCACCACGCGCTGGCCTGAAGTGGTCCCACTGGCATCAACCACAGCCGAGGAGGTGGCGCGCGCGCTTTTAACGGCTTGGGTCGCGCGTTTTGGAGTTCCGTCTTATATTACATCCGACAGAGGTCCTCAATTTGTTTCTGAGCTTTGGTCGGCGATGGCCCGCAGCCTGGGGGTAACGATCCACCGCACTACCGCGTACCACCCCCAGGCTAATGGTTTATGCGAATGTTTCCATAGGTCATTGAAGGCAGCCCTCAGAGCGTCGCTTACGGATTCAAATTGGGTAAACAGACTACCGTGGATTTTATTGGGGTTGCGTTCTGCACCTAAAGAGGATTTAAAAGCCTCCCCAGCTGAGTTGGTGTTTGCGCAGCCGCTTTGGCTGCCTGGGGAGTTTCTCCCAGATAATCCTGCGCCGGAGTGGCCCCCTGCTCAGCGGTTACTGAGCGACACGGGAGCGAGCACGCTTCCGGGCCCCGTTCATCACGCTTTTCCGTGCGTTTTTGTACCTAAGGCTTTAAAAACTGCCGAGTTTGTTTTTGTCAGATACGATGCTCAACGCCCAACCCTGCGACCTCCTTATGATGGCCCATATAGAGTGCTGGAAACAGGTGATAAGCATTTTTTGCTAGATTTGGGAGGCAGGAGGGAAACAATTGGCGTAGACAGACTCAAACCTGCTTTTGTGATGGCTGACGAGGCTGTGCCGTTGGCGAGAGCTCCTCGACGCGGCAGACCTCCCAGGGAGCATGCCCCAGAGCCCCCACAGGGATTGACTAACAGTTCTCATCCTCAGGTAGCAGATTCACAGCAGGATGGCGCCGCGGGAGTGGTAAAGCCCACTTACAGCAAGTTCGGAAGACGATTGAAACCCAAACAGCACTTGGACTGATGTTTGTGATTTTACCATAATGTGCAGACTGTGTTGTATTGTTTCATTTTGGACGTTTGGGGGGGTCATGTGGCACACATATTTGAGTTGCTTAGGCTGCATATGTATATTACTGTTGCCCACGCCTCAGAATGAACAATAAGTCTGGATCTCCTGGGGATAACAGGAGGATGTGAAATGTGATCTTTTGAGATGGCCTTGAGAGACTTCCTGACCACCAGGGTTTTGGGGGAGAGGAGAAGACCTGGGGGTTTATGTATTGTGTCTTGGGATTAAAGACAATGTGACTCTGTACTTTGATGTCCCAGGTATAAAAGGGACAGATGTGGGAGCCAAAACGGTGGAGATGACTGTGGATTTCAGGCGACACCCCCCTTCATTCCCCCCACTCACCATCCTCAACAGCACAGTGTCCACTGTGGACTCCTTCAAGTTTCTGGGTACCACAATCTCCCGGAACCTGAAGTGGTCCTCCCATATTGACACTGTCCGGAAAAAGGCCCAGCAGAGGTTGTTTTTTCTGCGTCAGCTCAAGAAGTTTGATTTGCCTCAGGAGCTGCTGGTTGTCTTCTACACCGCCATCATCCAATCTGTCCTCTGCTTTTCCATCACTGTCTGGTTTGGATCTGCCACTAAACAGGACAAGACCAGACTGCAGCGGATCATTAAGTCTGCGGAGAGGATCATTGGTACCGACCTACCCTCCATTGAGAACTTATATCGGTCCATAACCAGGAAACGGGCGGGAAACATCTGTGCTGACCCATCACACCCCGGCCACAAACTGTTTGAACTTCTATCTTCTGGTCGTCGTTACAGATCACTGAAGGTCAAAACCACCCGTCACAGGAACAGTTTCTTTCCTCAAGCCATCACTCTGATGAACTCCTAACATTCACCTAGTCCTACCTGTTGCTGTACTCATGACTTTTCATCCATTATTACATTGCACATAACTCTCACACTGCTTTTTACTTCATTCACATTATATCACTGAATCTGAGTCCACATTGAAATACTGTGTGATTGTATATTTTTTCATATATTTCTGCAAAGTGTGGTTAGTCCGAGTAAATAACTGCATATATTCCTGTATATATTTGCATCCTTTTATAGAAACGTGGACAGACTGTAATTTACTGTACATACTCTGGTTGTCATTGAATCCTTATTTAAATCCTTCACCTGAACAACGAGAGCAAGTTTTTAGCCAAAGTCAAATTCCTTGTATGTGTTGTGCATACTTGGCCAATAAAGCTGATTCTGATTCTGATTCTGATTCTGATGTGAAATGTGATCTTTTGAGATGGCCTTGAGAGACTTCCTGACCACCAGGGTTTTGGGGGAGAGGAGAAGACCTGGGGGTTTATGTATTGTGTCTTGGGATTAAAGACAATGTGACTCTGTACTTTGATGTCCCAGGTATAAAAGGGACAGATGTGGGAGGATGGGTCTTTTTTCTGTTTGAGAGGATGTTGGAGATACGTGAATAATTAATAAACCTGAATTGAGAAATAAACTCAGCCTCATCTTTTCACGCTCTCCACAATATTAGCATTCCTACACTGCTGTATTAGACATGTTGTAGAGGATGCCTTTCACAGACGAGACTGGGTTTATTTCTCAGGATTGGTTTATTGAATGGTTACATCCTCTAGCAATCTCAGAATCTCGAAAAGAGAGAGAACAATCGTCTTTCACAGTTCTTATACTCTCCCCAAGTCATACACCCCCAACCCCACAGTCCTTCAGCAAACATACAGACCCCGAGACTCCTTGGCGTCCCCATTGTCTCTGATCCTTCTAGCCTCCGGGGCTCCTGCTGGGACATTCTCTCCAACTTCCCTCCTCCTGCAGGACCAACTTCACACCTCCCGTAGGTCTCTGTAGGGTCAGGTCCTCTTTGTCCATTAAGACGTGAAGCCTCCAAAATATGCACCGTCATGCTTACTAGGTATATGTGGGAAATATGGATACAATATATGCGCCCTAAATATGCGCCATATAACCCCCCCCCAAATGTCTAAATAAGGACAAAGTACACCCCAAGATGCATAGCAAACAGAATCATCTCATATCACACAGAACAGAAAATGGCACAACATATCACACTTCCGACTGCTTGGGCTTCAACCTCCTGCCATATCTGCTGTAAGCAGGTTTCGATCTGACTGCAGCCGTTTCTTGCATCTGTGGATTAGAGTCGTTAGTACATCCTTGTGAAGGCTTAGAACAGTGTCTCCCCGGCGGCCTGCCGTGAAGGGGGGCCCTGGCCAACTGCACTTGTTCATCAGCCAAAACAAAAGCGGGTTTGAGTCTGTTAATGCAGACTCATTCCCTCCTATCACCCAAATTGAGCAAAAAATGTTTTTCCCCAGTTTCCAACACTCGGAAAGGTCCATCATAAGGTGGTCTTAAACCCAGCCTCTGAGCGTCGTGTCTGACAAAGACAAATTCTGCGTTCTTTAAGGTTTTAGGCACAAAAACGCGTGGGAAACTGTGATGAACTGGGCCGGGGAGGGTGTTTGGTCCCGTGTCGCTCTGCAACAGCTGAGCGGGGGGGGGGGGGCGATTTGGTGCGGGGTTCTCTGGAAGGAATTCGCCCGGTAACCGGAGGGGTTGGGCAAAAACTAGCTCAGCCGGAGAGGCTTGCAAATCTTCCTTAGGTGCCGAACGCAACCCTAATAAAACCCATGGAAGTTTATCAACCCAATTTGTGTCCGTGAGAGCCGCTCTGAGGGCTGCCTTCAATGACCGGTGAAAGCGTTTGCACAAACCGTTGGCCTGGGGGTTATATGCGGTAGTGCAGTGAATTTTCACCCCCAGACTGAGTGCCATGGATAACCAGAGCTCGGAAACGAATTGGGGACCTCTGTCAGGACTCTGACGGGACTCCAAAATGCGTGACCCAAGCCGTTAAAAATGCGCGTGCAACGTCTGCTGCTGTAGTTGACGCAAGGGGGACCAGTGCGTGGTGCGTGGTGCGGCCCACAATGGTTAGAAGGTGTGTGAACCCCTGCGACAGCGGGAGGGGTCCCACCAAGTCGATATGCACGTGGTCGAAGCGTTTGGCCGGGATGTGAAAAGGTTCTAAAGGGGCCCGCATGTGCTTGTGTATCTTTGCTCTTTGACATGTTGCGCAGGCTGCGGCCCATTCTTTGACCTGTTTACGCAACCCCGGCCAAACAAATTTTTCTCCCACCATTTTGATCGATGCGCGAACCCCCGGATGTGCCAGCGAATGGATTGAATCAAAAACGCGGCGGCGCCACGCAGCTGGGACCACGGGGCGGGGCGCCCCGTGGAGACATCGCAGATTAGAGGGGGCATACCTTCCTGCTGCACCCTGTGCTCCAGCCTTAGCCCTGTTGGCCCAGACTGGAGCGCGCGCACATCCGCATCGCTAACCTGCTCAGCGGCCATGGCTGCGTAATCTAAGCCCACGCAGACCGGGGCTGCGAGCGCTTCCGCGCCGCAAACCTGGCCCGCGTCCATGGCCACCGTGTCTGCCCCCTGGGGGCCTGGCGTTGCAACTGCATGCGAAAGACAATCTGCCACTACATTGTGTTTGCCCGCCACGTGTTGAATGTCGGTGGTAAACTCCGAAATCGCGGCCAGCTGTCTCTGCTGTCGGCCCGACCAAGGCTCTGAAATCTTGGCCATTGCAAATGTTAAGGGTTTGTGATCTACAAACGCGGTGAAATGGCGCCCTTCCAGCCAGAACTGGAAGTGGCAGATGGCCAAATGCAGGGCTAAAAGCTCCCTATCGAACGCGCTGTATTTCCGCTCGTTATCGCGCAATGTTTTGCTGAAAAATGCAAGCGGTTGCCAGCTCCCTGCTACCAGTTGCTCGACGACCACCCCAACTGCTACGTCGGAAGCATCCGTGGTTAGCGCCATGCGAGCTGTTGGCACCTGGTGTGTCAACAACACAGCGTTCGCCAGGGCCGACTTGACCTGGGAGAAAGCGCGCTCCCGTTCCGGGGACCACTCGACCTTTTTTGCAGGTTTTTGTTTCTTTAGTGCTGTGTACAGAGGGTGCATGAGCTGTGCCCCGCTGGGGAGGAAACGGTTATAAAAATTGACCATCCCCAAAAATTCTTGCAATGCTTTAACTGTCTGCGGTTGGGGAAACTCCGTTATCGCGCGTACTTTATCGGGCAGCGGGACCGCTCCTTCTGGAGAAACGCGTTGCCCCAAAAAATCGATTTGCGTCACCCCGAACTGGCATTTCGCTGAGTTAATTATTAACCCATGCTCTGTCAGCCTCTGAAAAACCGCCGTGAGGTGGTGTTCATGTTCGTCTTCGGATGTACTGGCTACTAAAATATCATCCAAGTAGACAAACATGAAAAGGAGGCCGCGCAACACCGCATCCATCATACGTTGGAACGTCTGTGCGGCGCCCTTGAGGCCAAAAGGCATGCGCAAAAATTCGAAAAGCCCAAAGGAGGTTATTACTGCCGTTTTGGGTATGTCTTGAGCGCGGACTGGGACTTGGTGATAACCGAGCACCAAATCTATTTTGGAAAAGATGCGCGCCCCCGCTAAATGTGCCGAAAAATCCTGGATGTGCGGAATCGGGTAGCGGTCGTGTGCTGAAGCGTTATTTAACCTGCGGAAATCACCGCAAGGCCGCCACGAGCCGTCGGCCTTAGGCAGCATGTGCAGTGGTGAAGACCAAGGGCTGTTAGAGCACCTAATGATGCCCAGTTTTTCCAAGTTGGCGAATTCCTCACGCGCGATGGCTAGTTTAGCTGGGTCCAAGCGCCGAGCTTTTGCAAAAACAGGGGGGCCAGAGGTAGTTATGAAGTGCTCGACCCCGTGTTTGGCTACTGACGCTGAAAATGTTGGGACCGTGAGTGCTGGGAACTGATTGAGTAGTGCATGAAACTTACCACCCGCAGCTGTGACATTGGGATGTGCAGAAGGCGGGGCCACCCGAGCTGTACAGGAGATAGAGTGGAAAGACAGTGCATTAACCATACGACTATTAGTAAGATCAACTAATAAACCATTTGAGCACAAAAAATCAGCACCTAGCATGTTATTGCTAACTGCAGCTACGACGAAAGTCCACTCGAAGGTGCGACCATGGAAGGATAGGAGGAGCGTCTTCTCCCCATAGGTTTTAATCGTCGAGCCGTTTGCCGCTAGCACCAGGGGTCCGCTGGAAGGCTCCAGCAGGTCCGCATAGGAAGGCTTGACGAAGCTCAGCTGGGAGCTTGTGTCCACCAGGAAATCCTTCCCTGAATTCGCGTCCGTCATGAAAAGCAGCTTGTTCTTCGCGCCGAGAGCAGCAGCTGCTACCGACTCTCGGTCTTGGCGTTTCCCTGGCGCTTGTATCGGCACGGTGGGATGCATCTGCACGCCCTCTCGGCGAAACATCGATGGTAAAAAGCAGAGGGTGCCGTCCACTCTGCTTCTCCTGGTCTCTGCCGCTGCTGACGTCAGTGGGTCCGGTGCTGCGGCCTCTGGTCTCCCCTCGTCTCGCGGGGATGCGTTCAGCTCCGTTGCCGCCGTCGTGGCTGCGTGTCGTCTATGGGCGTCGACGAGCCGCTGTGCTTCCTGGCCCAGCCTGTGGTAGTCACGGTTGTTCAGCAGCTGTGAGCTGGCCAGGGTGACTTTCACTGCTGGCGGTAGTGTTCTGAGGAAGAGGTGGGCGAAGATGAAATTGTCGTCGTCTTCGCCTCTCAGGTTCATCATCCTCGCCATCAGATCCGCCGGCCTGTCTGCTTCGCCTTCTGTTAACGCCAGAAGCTTCTCTGCTCGCTCTCCCTGCGAGGGGGTGAAGGCACGAATGAGGGCGGCTTTCAGTGCGCCATACTTGTCGTCCTGGGGCGGGTGGTTGGTCAGGCTCTCCACCCGCTGCACTGTGAGGCTGTCCAGCTTCCAGACGACATGGTAGAACCTCGTTGCGTCCGCTGAAATTCCCCGAAGGTGGAACTTCGCCTCCACAGTGGTAAACCAGGAGCGTGGGTTATGTTGCCAGAAATTGGGCAGCTGTAGTGTGGTAGCTGCGTTAACCCGGTTGGCTCCTGAAGAGTCCGGTGCGGGAAGATCGTCACCACCGGCCATAATTTGTCGTACATCACCAGTGTAGAGGATGCCTTTCACAGACGAGACTGGGTTTATTTCTCAGGATTGGTTTATTGAATGGTTACATCCTCTAGCAATCTCAGAATCTCGAAAAGAGAGAGAACAATCGTCTTTCACAGTTCTTATACTCTCCCCAAGTCATACACCCCCAACCCCACAGTCCTTCAGCAAACATACAGACCCCGAGACTCCTTGGCGTCCCCATTGTCTCTGATCCTTCTAGCCTCCGGGGCTCCTGCTGGGACATTCTCTCCAACTTCCCTCCTCCTGCAGGACCAACTTCACACCTCCCGTAGGTCTCTGTAGGGTCAGGTCCTCTTTGTCCATTAAGACGTGAAGCCTCCAAAATATGCACCATCATGCTTACTAGGTATATGTGGGAAATATGGATACAATATATGCGCCCTAAAAATGCATTATAATGTCAGAATATTTTTTCAGTATTAGAATAAAAATAGGTTGAGTTGAATTGGCCATATTGGATCCACTTTTATGGGTTTTGACAATATGCTGTCACATATGATTGTCAGTGGGAAAATGGCTTTGATAATTTTTGATAAATGCTTTCCCTTGATGGAGCGAATATAATACCATTCAACAAGAGATTTTAAGTGAGATATTTTCCACTTCAAACTCTAAAAACTGCAACTTAGGTTGTTTTCCCCTCACTTTGACTGATGGAGGCTGCATGAAGGCTCTGTAATTAATTGCTGACAGTGCCGTCATTTACATCGACAATCATAATCTGTGATAAAGTCTGAAGAAATAGGGGATTCCATCCCTATCACTGAAATTAGTGTTGGGTGTGACTTGTGAAGAGCTGTATCAAACACTTCAAGCTGTGCAAGTGATGGCTAACATGACACATGGAGAGACTGGGTGTTGCAGAGAAAGTGGTGGTGGTGGGGTTAAATGCAGCGGCAAATTGGGAGACCGGGGTTAAAGTGAGTTGCTTGGGGAAAAGGAAGGGGGACGAGAGAAGGAAACTGAAATGGAGCGGAAGAGAGGAGCGGGGGTGCCGGCAGATGGAGAAAAGTTTTAGTGTGAGATAGGGGGGTGGGGGGGTTGGATGGGGCGTGTGATATGGGGAAGGGAGGAAGGGCAGAGGAGAGATAAAGTATGGCAGTTAACAGAGACGGCTGTGGATAGCTTGGGGAAAGCAGGTCTAAACAGCAACTTTCCTGCTTAGGGGGGAACCTTTTCTAAAAAAAAACTCTTCTATCCTTCAAAAGCAGCTACCAATAAAGGGTCCAAAAATATGTTCCAGACTTTTTATTTGCTTTGCTTTCTTTTTTTTTTTCCCAAAGACATTGGGCATAAAAGCCCTGTTCCCTGTCAGACCCAGTGACTGAAAGATAAAAGATGTGATCCCCCTTAGCTGTTCGTCAAAGAAGCTGACACATTAATGCTCTCAAGCCACCTTGATTACCCCTTTAACCCAGTGGCTGCCCAGTTGTGAAGGCTTGACACCAAAAAGATTTCTTTTCCTCTGTAAGGAAATTTGCACATAAAGTTGCTAAAACTGGGAAAGTATTAAAAAAATGTAAAGATTGTGTATTAAAACCTGAAAATTATTCCCTTTAATAATCAGTGAAAATAAAAAAATCTTGTGCCTGATTAAGGAGGAAATGAAAATAGATAAATAATAAGGAACAAATAGAAAGAAAGAGCGCTGCTCTCCTCTAAGACATTTTAGAATTGCCTTTTAAATAAAATTTGAAGAATTGCCTGTAGGACCTGGAAATGTAGACTCATGTCTAGAACTCAGAAAAATGTTCATGTTTTGAAGTGGTACACTGATTGATTAATGACTGGAGCAGGTAAACAGGTCTCTGCTATTATTTTTTAACTGAAACACTAAACTGAACAAAATATTGAATATGCTCTACTGCCCTGTGTGTATTTTCACCCAAAAACAGTTTAAAACAAGACTAATTTAACTGCAAGACTCACAAGAGCAAAAAAAAAAAAATACTTACTGAGAGACCAGGAGACATCATACAGGAATCACTGAAAATTTCTTGGAAGACCAAGGTGGTTGCTGAGTGTTTGAGAGGTTTCTTGTGCCCTTCTACCTCCTTCACACAGGAGTGGAGATCATTGAGAGATTGTTGAAAGATGCCAGATGTTGAAAGATGCCAGATCTCTCAATGATCTTTCAATGATCTCTCAGCAATTGCCAGCATCTCTCAATGATCTTCTAGTGATCTCCAGTTACCACTTTCTACTGAAAGTTTTGACTTATTCAAAAATTATCTCTTAATAATCACCAAAGGAATGTGATCTCTGAACAAACTCTCAACAAACTCTCAAGGAGTTGCAGTTAGCCTATAGGCCCCACAAAGGAGTGGAGGACGCCACTGTCACTCTGTTTAACATGCTTTTTAAACATCTGGATTTTAATGGGACACACGCCAGGCTGTTATTTGTGGACTTTTCCTCCGCCTTTAATACAGTCCAACCTTATATTTTAGTTGAAAGGCTCCTGCAACAATTTGATTTGAGCAATAATCTGGTGGTTTGGATTCTGGATTTTTTAACCAACAGGACACAGAGAGTAAGGGTCAATGGTACATTGTCTGACCAAAAGTGTTCTTCTACTGGCTCTCCTCAGGGGTGTGTGTTGTCACCACTACTCTTCATCCTGTACACAAACATGTGTCGGAGCAGACATGACAACAGACACATTATAAAGTATGCTGATGATTCAGTTATTGTCAGTCTCCTCCAGGATGGTGAGAGTGGCCACGGCCCAGTAGTTGATGATTTTGTTCACTGGTGTGAGGATTCCTACCTGCAGCTGAATACGACAAAAACTAAAGATATGATTATTGACTTTAGGAGGAAAACTCCCAGGCACAAAGTCACCGTACTAAAAGGCCAGACCACTGAATGTGTACAATCCTACAGATATCTTGGGACGATTATTGATAGTAATTTAAACTTTGAAGAGAACTGTGAAAGGGTGTGCAAATAGGGTCAGCAACATTTGCATTGTTTGAGGAAACTTGCACGCTTCCAAATTGACCGAACCATAATGACAGTGTTTTATCGGGCTTTTATTGAATCTGTTTTATCCTTTTCTTTAGTGTCATGGTTTGGTCAGATAAAACTGAAACAGAGGAAATCCTTGGATCATGTAGTTAGATGGTCCAGTCGTTTGCTTGGTGAGTCACAGCTGAGCCTGACATCCTTGTACACCAGACAGGTACAGAGAATCAGAATCAGAATCAGAATGAGATTTATTGCCATTGTTCATGTAGTACACAAACTAGGAATTTGTCTCGGTGCAATGCTGCAACATTAAACATTGAGTAGCACTAAAGATAAAAAACTATGCATGCAATAAAAGGTAGAATAAGAATAAGTAATACTAATCTATGCAATTTTTAAATATATTAACAAGCAGCAGATATTGTGGAGTTCCACATAGTGCAGTCGGTAGTGCAAAAAGAAAACAAGTGATAATTGTCATGTGTCCGGTTGAGCTGCTGTACATAGTGCACGAGAGTCTAATAAGTCACTTGTGTTCAGCAGTCTGATGGCAGAGGGGAAGAAGCTGTTCATGTAGAGGATTGCTGTTCAGAGGATTGCTACCTCCATTTTAAATGATGACTCCCACCCTTTGCACTGCCACTTTCAGCTCCTTCCCTCAAGACGGAGGTTTGCTGTCCCAAAAAGTAAAACCCAGCACTACAAAAACAGCTTTGTTCCTGCTGCTGTCAAAGAGTTGAACAAGTTGTAACAATATATTGCACATAATTTAGTTACCTATTTATTAACTCCATTTTATATTTACTTATTTTTGTAGGATTTTTATTTGGGTTCTAAATCTTTTATTGGGTTTTAGACCTTTGAGTTTTTAACCTCTTTGACTAGTCTTTAACTTTTTAATATGACCCTTCTCTCTTATCTCTGGTTTTTCTCTCATCTCTTTGTCTTTATATCCTGATTGATGGAGCCTTGAGTATTTTTATCATGTTTATAGTCAGCTTCATGTGTGCCTGTGTTTGTGTTTATGTTGAATGTAATTGTGGTTTGTAAATATGGATGTCACCAGACTGCAAAACAAATCTACCTACAGGTACAAATAAATTAACCTGAACCTGAAGGAGCACTACATAATTTCATTGATTTCCCAGTTATCTCTCAGCAATCTCCGCCATGGTCTTTCAATGAACTCTGTTGGTCTTTCATTGAACGCTCAGTGATCCCTCACTTATATCACACCCATGTCAACCTTCAGAGTGCAAATATATGGAGTTCATTGAAAGATTGCTGAGAGATCAAGAGATTTTTGAGCTCTTCTGGACCACTTGACGATCTCCAAGTGATGTCTCAGAGATCTCTCAGTGATCTCTCAGCAATCATTCAGAGATTGTTTTGGACTGAGTGAAAAGTCTGTGGACCATGGAGGTCAATGAGGATCATTGAGAGATCATTGAAAAATCTTGGTGATCACTGAAAGATCATTGAAAGATCATTGAGAGAGCTAGCCATTTTTTTCATCAGTCAATGATCTCCACCTCTCTGTAAAGCAGGTATAAGCTTAGGGCAATAAGCAAAAAAATACAATGTGTTTCAAAGTTCTGAAGCTAAATCTGTTGAGCTTTTGAAAGGAGCACATAAAAAGCAGTGTTTACAGATTTCCTACAAACCAGCTGACTGTAAAATTAAACAACAGACGTGTCTACTTGGACAGAAATCTATTGATACGTTCACTTCCGCTCTTCAAGGAGAGTAGACGCTTCTCTCTTTTCTCTCTGCTCTAGCTCCCCACCTCTCCAACTAACTGGATCCCAGCTTGCTGTTGTCTGTCTGCGTCTGACTGCTGATTATCGAAAGAAATTATGGAATTAATAAGCTGGGCTTTGAACGCAATTGACACTATTTTTTCAACAAGGAAAAGTGCTCCGGGGGAAGCTGTTTGCCCCGCAGGGACGGCTCCAGCGGGCTATTTACGGGAGACAAGTAATTGGAGGATCTTGTGCCTGAGTAATCTCTCTATCGAAGATATTGAAGATTTGTATGTCTTCGTAATAATGGTGATTGGGATCGTTCTGATTGGAACTGGGATTGTCCTGGTGTACCGCAAATTGCTGAAGATGGATACAACCTATCAAAATGCTGGCCAGGCGAGATGCATCCATCAAATTGAAAAAATGGAGAAGACCCTGATAGCGACAAATGGAGAACTGTCTCGGAAGGTGGATTACATCATGATCACGCTTAGGTCTATCCACGACGGACTCAACGCCCCGCAATGAAGGATTAAGTACTGAATCTGCAGAAGAAAATAAAGTTCTTTCTCTGTGATCAGTTCTATTTGGCTCAATTTCCCTTACAAAATCCTCCTGATAATCCCCAGTCTTTGTTTTTCAAAACACTGAGCACACGGCCTCCGGACAGCAGCTGCATGGACAATTGCCAAGGACAATTGCCAGTAGCCAGACAAAACATCTCCTGCCAAAGTGTCCTTGTGCTCTTATTGATACAACACTGCTTCAACATTACATTCACACTGATCCAGAAACTGACAACAAGATAACACTCACTGCTCTCCTTGTGTCCTGTGAACTTTAAGTCTGCTGAATGTGCATTGAGGGCTTTTTTTGTCTTTGTAATCATAATATCGATTACTTATGGTCAATATTCTGAAATCAATGATTTTTTTGCTCCTTCCCATTGTATGATTTCTTACCTGTACCATTCTGTTGGCAGGCGCGTTTCAGATGCAGCCGTGTCACTGGAAATGCAGATTCATTTTCTGTGTCAAGTCAAATCCCTCGTATGTTATCAGTATCTGTTAATGTACTTGGCAATAAATCTTTTTCTGATTTCTGATTTCTGATTTCTGATTCTGATAGAAACAAAAACTTGTAAAAACCTCTGTGTGTGATTCCTACCTCATTAGCTCAGTTTGTATGGCACCAATTCACAACAACAATGATGACAAAGCACTTTAATCTAAAAAATACAACAATATTAGAAAGAGACAACAATCATGTGATCCCTGTGACCACTTACTTGGTGACGGTGGAGAGGAAAACCTCTCTTTAACCAGACAGTAACCTTCAGCAGAGCTACATGACGGAGGAGCAGTATGTTAGTGATCCTGTATTTGGGGAGCACTTTGCTGCCAAGACATCATGAGGCCTGGTCATGTTAGAAGAAGAGTTTAGATTTAATTCTAGGCCTGATGGGGATCTAATAAAGGGAAACAAACGCAGTATGATTTCTTTTCCATGGACTGTTATTATATACTTTTTTGATTGTTTTTTGAAAAAGGTTTTAGTGTAGCTCCATAATAATGAATTACTAAAGAGCATGCACAGTGACATCACATAAACAGACAAAAACAAATGACTCTTTTGTGGTGAGATGGAACAATAGAGCAAGAGTATTATAGACAGGAAAATGTAAAAGATTAGCCTGTGTGGGAGCCTTAAGTTGGTAGATGGAGTTTCTACTAGACCAATTAGTATGGAGAGATATGAAGCAAATGGGGGGAAATGAGCAAAGACTTAGGTGAATTGTAGTCAAGATTTAATAGGAGTTTTCTTCAACAGTGGTTTTGACTTTGATGCTCTCACATAAAATGTTGATGGGTGAAGAATTAAGAGCTGCTCCCATCTCAGCTGCCGAAACTTTAAATTCCATCAGAGCAGTCTCAGATTTCTTGGTTGCCTCCCACACTAGTCTCCTCTTTGTGTTGGTGCCTTATTCATTCCATTTCTTAATGATGGGCTTAAGTTAGGGGTGGGAATTGTGATGGACCTCGTGATTCAATTGGGATCACAATACTTGGGTCACAAAACAATCCTATCATGATTCAACGCTTAGGATTTCCGTTGCGTTTCAGTTCAACTGCTTTTTTAATGGTAAGGCTGAGATTTTAAAATTATTTTAATCTTCTGTTTTAACTTGTTTCTGTATTTTTAATTTTTTTTTTTTTTTTTTTCACGGTAGGTGTAGAGACTGGACCCAGTCACTGGAAGTGAGTTTTAACAATTTAGTTGGTGCTGGTCACCCAGAAGCAGCTTGAGGGCTTTAAACAAAAAAAATAACACACAGCCAGGAAGCTGCAACAAAAACCATGGCAAAAAACAAGCTAGACAAGGCAGGATACAGACAAAAAGCAGAAAGATGTTGTTCACGTATTCATAATGAAAAGAACCCGAATGGAACAGAAGTGGAACAGAACTCAAACAATCAACGGGACCACCAAGACAACATGGCACAGGTGGGGAGACCAACCATGACTGACAGATGACACATGAGGAAAACAGACGACAGGATGGGTGGGGCCACACACACACAATCAAAAAAAGAGGAGACACAGACATGACCAGAGGATCAGGGGAGACAAGACCACGACAACCACAATACAAACAATGACTAAACCAAACTCCCGATAATAATGCTGATAATAATAATAATAATAATAATAATAGAAAGCTTGGGAGGAGCTCAGTCATCCGGGAGAGGCTCAGAGTAGAACCGCTGCTCCTCCACATTGAAAGGAGTCAGTTGAGGTGGTATGGGCATCTGATTAGGATGCCTCCTGGACGCCTCCCACTTGAGGTGTTTCAGGCACGTCCCACTGGGAGGAGACCCCGGGGCAGACCCAGGACTCGGTGGAGAGACTATGTCTCCCAGCTAGTCTGGGAACGCCTTGGTATCCCCTCTGAAGAGCTGGAGCAGGTGGCTGGGGAGAGGGAAGTCTGGGCTTCTCTGCTTGAACTGCTGCCTCCGTGACCCGGACCTCCGGAAAAGCGGTAGAAGATGGATGGATGGATGGATGGATGGATAATAATAATAATAATAATAATAATAATAATAATAATAATAATAATAATAATAATAATAATAATGCATCGATTTTATATATATTATATGTTATATAATAACAGTAATAATAGCAGTAATCACAGGACAAAGAACAGAATTAAGAAACTATCAAATAAATGCAGAAAATCCAAAAATGTAAACTTAAGGCAAGGACGAGGGCTGGGACCCAAGCCCTGGAAAAAGCAAACATACAAGAAATCAGGATGAGGGCATGGGGCCCAGCCCACGCTCCCACAGCACCCCCCTCTTAAGGGGTGGTTCCAGATGACCCAAAAATTACACCAAATACAAGGAAAAAACAAAAAAACCCTCCCAGGGTGGGTGGTGGGGGTTAAAGGCCAGGTTGGCCAAAACAATCTCTTTCCCCCCACAGAGTCCAAAATCCAACATAACCTCAGTAGACAAAGTCCATGACCCCAAAGTTCAACACATAATGGGTCAGGTGGTCTTCCCCAGTCCATGGACCACCGGACCGAAGAACAATGTGGATCTAGTGGCCTCCCAGAGTCCCTGAGCCACAAGATCATGGGACAAAATAGTTCAGGGAGGCTACCTGAGTCCACCGGGCCCCAAATCAGAGTACAAGGCGGGTTGGGTGGCCTGCCAAAGTCGCAGGGCCACCGGACCAGAAACCAAGGCAGTTCAGGCGGTCTTCCACAGTCCCAGGGCCTCCGGACAAGAGAATAAGGTGGGTCGAGAGGTCTAAACCAGTTCATGGGCATCCAGACCTCACAATATAGCTAGTCAGGTGTTTCCCAGAGTCCCTGGACCCCCAGACCGGAGAGCAGAATGGGTCCAGAGATAACTGTAGGGGGGCTTTAAACTCAGGTGAAAATGACATGGAAATTTTAAACTGAAGGGCTGATAACAAAGAACCCTTAAACTCAGGAGATGATAACATGGAAACCCTAAACCCAGGAGACTATAACATGAAAACTTTAAATTCAGGAGATGACACAGGAGCCTTAAGCTTTGGTGAAAGTAATATGAGAGCCTTCTGCTCTAAAACTGAAGACTGAAGTGTGCAAACCATAGTAGCAGAAGGCAGGTGTGCACTAGCCTCATGAACACATGATTGAGGTTCTTCAGCCACAGGGACACATGACAGAGACTCCTTGGCCTCTGGAACAATTGAGGTGAGCTGACCATCTGCAAAGCCAGATGATAAGGGCTGAAGATCCTTACATCCTGGCATCTGGGAATTCATCCCTGAAACAGCCACTTCAGACGGGAAGGAAAACACAAGACCCAGGTCATTACAACAGGTGGCAGTGGAGGTTAGCGGAGGAGGCCCAGAAGCAGATGGTAGCTGCAATCGGGTACCCCGACTAAGAACTAGGCAATGTCTCTCTAAAACGGACGCTATAAATACAAAGGTGAGGACTTGCATGAGCTCTTGCTCCACCACTAACGAGGACCCCGGCGACTCGGCAGTTGCAGTCCAACCAGCAGGCGTGGTGGCAGATGAGGCAGGGGTGATGACAGGCTGAGCAGAAACAGGAGCGCGCATCTCAGGCTGAGTTGGAACATGCTCCTCAGGAACAAGTGGAGCTGTGGCGTTCGCCTCAGGGACAACAAGAGCCACTGTGTGCACCTCCGGGACAGCGAGAGCCATTGTGTGTGCCTCAGGGACAGCGGGAATTGTGTGCACCTCAGGGACGGCTGGAACTGTTGTATGCACCTCGAGGTCAGCTGGAGCTGGGGCATGCACATCGCATGCAGCTGGAGCTGGTACTGGAGCGGATACAGGAACTAGGAAGTGATGTGGTGCAGTTACTGGAGCTAGGGAACAACATGGTGCAGATAGGAAGTACTTCCGGCACCACACGAGTAGGCTGCCTTTTTGTAACAGCGGATCAATTTCTTCCTATTTCTATTTACTATCTGGCTCTCTTGCTAATCTTTCTGATTTGGAGACACCTTTATCCATCACAGACACGTAGATCGCCCAAATGTCTCCTGAGCCAGTGGACGGAGCCACTGTCTCTTGCAGGAGGCAGTACAATAGAGACCAGCTGTTAGCACTTAACCGGCCCACGATGCTAACGCAAAAACTCGACATACCGGGAGAATAAAACAGAAATGGCATGGATGTCAAACTGGAGTAAGACGGCGGGCAAGGAATATAAGGTACAGACCTGTCCTCCCATCCGTTATTATGGGGAATGTACGATCGCTACTCAATAAGACTGACGAGCTAGCGGCTATCTCCCGCTACGAGAACATCTTCAGAGAGAGTAGCTTGATGTTGTTTACTGAGACGTGGCTAACAGAACTAGCAACAGATGCTAACATCGAACTGGAGGGTTTCCACGCAATACGGGCAGACCGGACACCAGACAGTGGCAAGGCAAGGGGCGGAGGAGTGATAATGGATGTCAATAACAGCTAGTGCAGACCGGGACATATCACAGTTAAACAACAACACTGCAACAAAGACATTGAGTTGCTAGCTGGTAGCATGCGGCCTACCTATTTCCCGAGGTAATACTCACACGTGATCTGCATTGTTATTTATGCAAATCCGACGGCGAACACTGGGACAGCGCGTGACGTCATTCACTCAGTAATGGGCAGGCTGCTGACACAACACCCAGTGCACCTCATCACCACTCCCCCCACTCGGGAGATCGGATCACAACTTGATTCATCTCCTGGTGGTGTACAAACCCCTAGTACAAAGACAACCTCCGGTCATCCGCACAGTGAAGTTATGATCTGAGGAGGCAATGGACACCCTAAAGGACTGTTTTGAAACCACTGCCTGGGAGCAGCTCTGCGAGCCACATGGTGAGGACATCGATGGCCTCACTCACACAATCACGGACTACATCAGCTTCTGTGTGGACAACACCACACCCACCAAGACCATACGGTGTTGCTCGAACAACAAACCCTGGATCAACCCTGAGATAAAAACACTTATGAGAGAGAAGAAGAGGATCTTCAGGTTGGGGAACAGGGAGATGCTGAAGTCCGTACAGAGGGAGCTGAGGCGGAAGATCAGAGAAGGCAAGGACAGCTTCAGGAAGAAGATGGAGAACAAGCTGCAACAGAGTGACATCGGCGAGGTCTGGAGAAACCTTCAAACCATCTCTGGGCTCCAGAATATCTCCTCCCAATCCACGGGGGGCAGGGAGTGGGCGAACAATCTGAACCTGTTTTTTAATAGGTTTGACCAACTGCCCTCCCCCCTGACTGCACAACAACCACTGCTGCCTCTAAAGTCATCAAGACCTGCTGTCCACACCCCACTCAACCAACACCCCCCCACTCCCAACACACAGCCCCCCAACCTGACCCTCACTAAGACCCAGGTGAGGACGGAGCTGAGGAAGATCAAGGCGAGGAAGGCCTCGGGACCGGAGGGCATCAGCGCGGAGCTCCTCAAGTCCTGTGCAGACCAGCTGTGTAGGATTGTGGAGCACATCTTCAATCTGAGCCTGAAGCTGGGGAGGGTACCACAGCTGTGGAAAACATCTTGTGTCGTACCTGTACCAAAGACTTCCCACCCCAAAGACCTGAACAGCTACAGGCCAGTGGCCCTGACGTCTCACATGATGAAGACCCTGGAGAGACTGCTCATTGCTCACCTCCGCCCCCTGGTAGGACCAGCGATAGATCCACTCCAGTTCGCCTACCAGCATGGCATTGGGGTGGAGGATGCAGTGATCTTCCTCCTTCACTGTTCCCTGTCCCACCTGGAGAAGCCCGGGAACGCAGTGAGGATCATGTTCTTTGACTTCTCCAGTGCTTTCAACACCATCCAACCAATGATCCTGAAGGACAAGCTGCTGTGCGCAGGGGTGGACCAGCACCTATTATCATGGATCCTGGACTACCTCACTAACCAGCCACAGTTTGCGAGAACCTGGGATTGTGTGTCCGACACGATCATCGGTAGCACGGGGGCCCCCCAGGGAACGGTTTTAGCTCCCTTCCTGTTAACCCTTTATACTGCTGACTTCTCACACAAAACAACACACTGCCATCTACTGAAGTTCTCTGATGACTCTGCGATCATTGGCCTCATCTTCAACGGAGAAGCTGAGTGAAGCTGAGTACAGAGGACTTATCCAGGACTTCGTGGACTGGTGCCATCGGAACTGCCTCCAGATCAACGCGAGGAAAACTAAGGAGCTGGTGGTGGACTGCCGCAGGCAAGGACAACCCCTAACAGCACCAGTAAACATCCAGGGAACAGACATTGAGATGGTGACATTCTACAAGTACCTGGGGGTTCATCTGAACAATGAACTAGACTGGTCACACAATACCGACACACTCTACAAGAAGGGACAGCGCAGGCTGTTCCTATTGAGGAGGCTCAGGTCTTTTGGTGTACAAGGGGCACTGCTGAAGACATTCTACAACACGATGGTGGTATCAGCCATCACTTTTTGGAGTGGTCTGCTGGGGCAATGGCATTACAGCAGCCGATAGGAAGAGACTGAACAAACTGATCAAGAAAGCTAGCTCTGTCCTGGGGAAACGCCTTGACCCAGTGGAGGAGATAGGAGAGAGAAGGATGGTGGCCAAACTGTCATCTCTGCTGGAGTCCGAGTCCCACCCTATGCAGGACATACTGAACGCACTGAGGAGCTCATTTAGCAGTAGACTACATCATCCTAGGTGCGCAACCGAGAGGTTTCGCAGGTCCTTCCTACCTACGGCTGTCAGACTGTATAACCTAAGCAGGGCTGCTTGCAGAGATAGCAAAAAAACGTGATAGCCTAATAGTATTGAATGCAAAAGACGCAACAGACAGGTTGCAACAGGTCGCAACAGGTGAGACGGCGGAAGAGAGGAAGACGAGCGGGCGCTCTCGTACGACTTCGCAGGAGAGGCTCGCGAACGGCGCTGCCTGGCATATTTCTGTCCAATACCAACTCTCTCTCTAACAAGGTAGATGAACTGAGACTGCTGATGCGTTTTAAGGACCTCGCCTCCTCAGCTGTCCTCTGCTTTACTGAGACCTGGCTCCGGGAAAATATACCGGACAGCGCGCTGCGCCTCGACGGCTTTCAGCTCTTCCGTGCTGATCGTGACACAGAGCTTTCCGGCAAGACCACAGGAGGCGGTGTCTGCTTCTACATCAACTGCAGATGGTGCTCTGATGTAACGGTAATTTCCAAACACTGTTCTCCTGCCTTGGAATTTCTTGTTATCAATTGCAAGCCCTTCTATTTCCCGCGGGAGTTTGCTTCTTTCATAATGATCGCTGTGTACGCCCCTCCCGACGCGGACACGCGCGAAGCTCAGCGCGTGCTCGCGGATCACATTCAACACACAGAGCGGAGTTTTCCAGACTCGCTGATTATTGTGGCTGGCGACTTTAATCAGTGCAATCTGAGCCATGATCTCCCCCACTACAAACAGTTTATTAAATGCCCCACCAGAGGATTAAACACACTGGATCACTGTTACACCACAGTGAAAGACGCATATCGCGCTGTCCCTCGAGCTGCGCTGGGATTATCTGATCACGTGATGGTTCACCTCATTCCCACATACAGACAGAGATTGAAGCTCACTAAACCTGTTGTGAGCACTACGAAGATACGGACCAGTGATGCTGAGGAGAAGCTGGAAACGTGCATGGAAATATCTGACTGGGGCATGCTTAAAGGAGCCACGCATGATCTGGATGAGTACACGGACACTGTGAACTCATATATCCACTTTTGTGAAGAGAACATTCTTCCATCACGCACCAGGGTGAGTTACTCTAATGACAAACCCTGGTTCACAGCTAAGCTCAGACAGATCAGGAAGGAGAAGGAAGCAGCGCTGAAAAGTGGAGACAGGGACTGCTACAGGGAGGTTAAATACCGGTTTAACAGAGAGCTGAAGAGAGCTAAATCTCTATACTCAGAGAGACTCCAGCAGCAGTTCACTGCTAATGATTCGGCTTCCGTGTGGAGAGGACTGAGGCAAATCACCAACTATCGACCTAAGGCTCCTAAAGGTCAGGATGACAAAGCCCTTTGTCAGAGACTGTCCCAACACTATGCCCGTTTTGACACCTCGTCATCTGTGTCCAACTCCCCCCCTCCCTCCAGCTCCACAGCCTCCACATTCCCTACTTCATTTAAGGCACCCCCCCTCCTCCCCCCCTCCCCTTATCATCAGTGAGCAGGATGTGCTCAAACAGTTCTCCAGACTGAACCCGCGCAAGGCCCCCGGCCCAGACGGCGTGTCTCCCTCCACCCTGAGACTCTGTGCGAAACAGCTGGCTCCTGTATTCACAGACATTTTTAACACCTCCCTTAAGTTATGCCACGTGCCGTCCTGCCTCAAATCCTCCACCATCATCCCTGTCCCCAAGAAGCCACGGATCACTGGACTTAATGACTACAGACCTGTAGCGCTCACCTCTGTAGTCATGAAGTCCTTTGAGCGCCTGGTCCTGTCCCACCTCAAGTCCATCACCATCCCTCTCCTGGACCCGCTGCAGTTTGCCTACCGAGCCAACAGGTCTGTAGACGATGCAGTCAACCTGGCCCTCCACTCCATCCTGCAGCACCTGGACTCCCCGGGAACCTACGCCAGGATCCTGTTTGTGGACTTCAGCTCCGCATTCAACACCATCCGCCCCGCTCTGCTCCGGGACAAGCTGTCCCTGCTCAACGTGCCTGACTCCCTCTGCAGGTGGATCATCGACTTCCTGACGGACCGGAGGCAGCATGTGCGGCTGGGAAAGACTGTCTCAGACTATACTAGCATCAGCACCGGATCACCCCAGGGCTGTGTACTTTCCCCCCTACTCTTCTCCCTTTACACCAACTCCTGCACCTCCAGCCACCAGTCTGTCAAGTTGATCAAGTTTGCGGACGACACCACCCTCATCGGGCTCATCTCCAACGGCGACGAGTCCGCCTACAGGAGAGAGGTGGCCCAGCTGGCGTCCTGGTGCAGCAATAACAACCTGCAGCTGAACGCTCTGAAGACAGTGGAGATGATTGTAGACTTCAGGAAAGTCACTACTCCTCTGCCCCCCCTCACCCTCTCAGGCTCTCCCATCACCACTGCTGATTCCTTCCGCTTCCTAGGCACTACCATCACCAGGGACCTCAAATGGGAGCTGACCATCAGCTCACTCATCAAAAAAGCCCAGCAGAGGATGTTCTTCCTGCGGCAGCTGAGGAAGCTCAAGCTACCCACCAAGATGTTAGTGCAGTTCTACACAGCCATCATCGAGTCCATCCTCACCACCTCCATAACCGTGTGGTACGCAGGAGCCACTGCCAGGGACAGACTAAGGCTGCAGCGTGTCGTGCGCACTGCTGAGAAGGTGATCGGCTGCAAGCTCCCATCTCTCCAGGATCTGTACATCTCCAGGACCCGGAGGCGTGCTGGCCGGATCATAGCCGATCCCTCACACCCTGGTCACGTACTGTTTGCCCCCCTCCCCTCTGGTAGAAGACTTCGGTCCATCCAGACTAAAACCTCCCGTCACATGAACAGCTTCTTCCCCTCTGCCATTAGACTGCTGAACGCTAAGTGACTCTCGTGCACCATGTACAGCAGCTCAACCAGACTCATGTCAATCATCACTGTTTTCTTCCTGCATTACCGACTGCACTATATAGTTCTCCACAGTATCTGCTGCTGGCTAATATATATTTTAACTGTTGACCAGTATCACTTAATCTTATCCTACACTTTATTACATGTATAGTTTATTTCTCTTATCTTATCATGTTTAATGTTGCAGCATTGTACCGAGACAAATTCCTAGTTTGTGTACTACATGAACAATGGCAATAAACCTGATTCTGATTCTGATTCTGATTCTGAGACTTACACAAATGGTCCCCTCCAGTATACAACTAGGACAATATCAGTTGCTATGGAGGGTGAGAATATGTATGGGTACATATTCATACTATGTAGGATAACTAAGTAGATGGTTATGCTGTTTATTCCATCTAGCTACAATGCTCCGCACTGTGTATATATACTGTATTTATGTGTACGTATATGTATATTCACTGCTCTTATTTTTCTTATCTTCTTAATTATTGCTCTGAGTGTTGTTATCCCTGTGCTGTTGCAATCCTGGAATTTCCCCATTGTGGGACTAATAAAGGCTTATCTTATCTTATTTTATCTTATCTTATCTTATCTTATACTGAAGCTAGGGAGCAACATGGAGCAGGCACTTGAGCTAGGGAGTGACATGGAACAGGTACTGGAGCTGAAGGTGCTGGGGATCCGCATGGAGCTGGTACTGGAGGTGGGAAGCAATGTGGAGCCAGTACTGGATAATCCTCATGCAGTCCAGGTGCAGGAACAGGGGAAGCCGGCTCATCCCAAACCAGCAGGTTGCCTTCAGTATGACCAGTTCCTCACAAAAAGCAGAATAGGAAACCAGAGAAGCAGGTCAGGATGGGTGTATGGAAGTGGCAGCAGAGATGGCTGGAAAGTGCTCAGCGGTGGTAGGTGGCTGGCACTTATCTCCCTGACCAGAAACAGGACAAGACCTTTCATTTAATGGTGTTAAAAAAATGAAAAGGTACTCACCTCTGTTCCTGCTCTGCTGCCGCTGAAGAGTCAGATGATTCCTCCCAGGATATGACGGGGTTTGCCTGACTAGCTGCCATCGCGTGATTGTGTGGTGCTGCATCGAGGGAGGAGGAAACAAAGATCTGGAACGCCTCCGCGGGACAAGAAGGGCAGTGCCGCTGTGCTTGCTGATGCCGGCACGAGTCGTGTCTCCTAACGGCTCGCTATGGCTTCGCCTCCTTCTGCTCCTCCCTGGCCACCGGCGACGTCTCTTGCAGCGTCAAGAGCATCCACTGCAGGAACGGGACCAAATATAGGAACTCAGTGAGCTGGGAATAACGCTGCAGTGTGGACAAAGCCTCAGTCACCTCGGTGGTGCCCCTGAGGCATCTGAGGGCTTTCTATGGTGTATTGGCAGCATAGGTGTGCTTGACTGGGGCCCTGATGTGGGAAGCAGCCCAGACTTCCTCCTGATTGAGACCCATTAGAAAAAACTTATGGTCCGCTGGGTCCATACTGTTTGGTTCTTTCTGTCACGGTAGATGTAGCGACTGGCCCCAATAGCTGGACATGAGTGTTAACAATTTAGTTGGAGCTGGTGGCCCAGAAGCAGCTCAAGGGCTTTAAACAAAAAATAGCACACAGCTTGGAACCTGCAACAAAGACCATGGCAAAAAAAAAAAAAAAAACTATACAAGGCAGGATACAGACAAAAGCAGAATCATGTTGTTCACGTATTCATGACAAAAAGAACCCCAACAGAACAGAAGTGGAACAGAACTCAAACAACCAAGGGGACCACCAAGACAACACGGCACAGGTGAGGAAACCAACCATGACCGACAGCCGACACATGAGGAAAACAGATGACAGGATGGGTGGGGCCACACACGTACAATCAAAAAGAGAGGAGACACAGACATGACCAGAGGATCAGGGGAGACAAGACCACGACAACCACAATACAAAGAATGACCAAACCAAACCCCTGATCATAATAATAATAATAATAATAATAATACATAACAAAAATAATTTTTTTGTAAGTTGTCTGTGTTTTTTCAACAGACAATTTTGCATGGCTGAATCTGAAAATGACATCCGTTTTTTTCGATCAGGTCAGGTTTTTATGTCAAGTTATAAGCAGTTGTACAGCAGCTGTACAGTTGTACTGTAAATTGAATAGTAGACATTGATAAAGGTAAGTAGATGTAAATTGAATGTTATGTCATCATTGTTCAAAATTCAGAGAATTTCAAGAAATAATAAAGAATTTTTCATCATATAAAGTGAAAATACCCGTACATGTAAACAAAAATGTAAGAAAACATGTGGCCATAGTTCAAAAAGTTGACCTGATTGAGCAAAACCAATGTGATTTTTGGATTCAGCACATCAAAACTGTCCTAAATCAGCTAAAAAAAACTTAGACAATAAATTTGGTGTTGACCAGTGTAATAATCACAAGACTGAGATTAGAATCAAGAAACTAACAAATAAATGCAGAAAATCTAAAAATGTAAAATCAAGGCAATGACGAGGGCTGGGACCCAAGCCCTGGAAAAAGCAAACACAACAAATCAGGATGAGGGCATGGGGCCCACCCCACACCCCAACATTTTTATCTATCAAATTCCTTTTATTCTATTTTTTTGTGCAGGGCTTTATGGCTATATGTCTTTGAGCAGTACTTCATAAATAAACATTACTTACTTTTTCTCCAAGTGCTGCTCGCAAGCTCCATGCTGGTGTGTTTTTAGCTTAATCTTTGCTTACGCTGCTCCGAGACATGTGCTGGCTCGCATGTTTTGGGTTTTTTTTGTGCAGCGGTTCTTGCGGATTGTGTGTTATGTCAAGGTCATCCATCTTTGTTATAAAATCCAAATAAGGCCCGACATTTGAGCTACCTTTGAGCTAACTGCTTCCTAACTTTAAAAGCTGGTTGCAAATCTCGTGAGACAAGCTTCTACTTCACTTGACTGGGTGCTTTCTTTGCACCATCTAGTGGACTGAAAAAGAAATGGCTGAATACCCAAGAAAGTATGCAAAGTTTACATGAATATACATAATTAATAACAGCTCGATCCATACATTTAGGGATCTGTGGATCATTGTTAGTGTCAAGTATCGCGATCCATCGCTGAACTGATCTTTTATCCCACCCCTAATTTAAATGAACTCTGGAAGGACATTCAGTGAATGTGGAGTGTTTTTGCATTCATCCCAAGACTTTCAGTTTTCTCACAGTTGGTCAGAGTGTTCCTTTGTGTCCATGGTGTAATTGTAGCCAGGGATACTGATTAACCAGAGACTGGACCTTTACAGACACATGTCTTTATACTACAGTCTCGAAC